>JAJJMA010298115.1:0-14863 GCA_023529015.1 Papaver nudicaule
CACTGAAATTGGATCATGCAAGGGTTATTGACACATCACTTATCTTCAAAGGTCGTGCGGAAGGCAAGAGACCTTCATTGAAGCGTTTGTGCAAGGATGAGCTCGGGCAGGAGGTACGGGAGAAGGGTGATTGTCTGGAGGATGCGCGTGTTGCAATGAAACTGGTCCTCGGATTTGATAAGGAAGTAGTACTCGTGAAGGACTCTGGAGATGATGATTTATCAAAACAACTTTTGCTTCACAGAATACCAAAACCAGGTGTATCTAAAAAGGAATTACTACGGGCAATAAGTTTGGAAGAATCTGCTGTTGTTCTTAAGCGGAATGCTAAAAAGAAAAGTAAACAGTATTATTCTTGGAATGCCATTTTCAAAGGTCAGCATGAGGCAAATGCCGCATTTGGAAGTATTCAAGGTGAGAAAGGAGAGGATACAAATGGCATTCCACAGAAACGTATCTCAGTTCGACTCAAGAATGGGAGTAGTGAGCTTATCTATGTTCGTAAAATGGTTAGAGATGATAGTTCTAGTGAACTAAAGTCTTCTTCCAAAAAGAGACAGTTTGAGGAAGTAGAACCCAGCAAGAAAAAGAATTCCGATGACTGCCTGGAACTAAAGGAAAAGAGATTGAAAAACAACCCCAGCAAAAGGATAGTCAAGTAATGAGGTTGCGGGGAATCATATCTGCTCTAACAAGGTGATGAAGAGTCTGATGTCCTTGTTTATTTATCCTGTCTATTTATATGTCATAGTTTGTAACGCTTCATCTTTAGCCCACCCCAACTTGTTTGGGACTAGAGGCTTGATGTTGTTGTTGTTGTAGTTTGTAATGCTTCAGCTGGTTTTCGGTTCAGCTGGTTTTCAGTAGGTGCAAGTATTTAACAAGTAAAAGTAGCAGTTTCGTTAAAATTTTGATTACAAATTATGCAAAAGTTTTAATTATGTTCATACCTTGAAAACCACTCTTCTGAATCCAAGGGCATCCATCACATGTGTTAGATTACTTATTTGTCTCGCTTAAAAGCAATGCACTATCAAGGGAGATAACGATTCCATCTAGTTTGTGCAAATATTACAGTTTATGTTCTGCAGTTGAAACCCCCCCGTGACACATATCTATGGACCAGAACTCAATTGTAGGATGAATTGTCAATAAATCCGGTGCATGGTAATCTTGAATATGTGCTACTTTTTGATGGCAATGCTGCTTGATCAGGAGTTAGTTGAGCCAATCTGCAGGAATCAAAAGTCACCAGGGGAGATTTTGAAGTTGTACAAAATTGATGGACTTACAGGTGGTATGTTGTAATGCATGGTGCAGATCCCTTGAGCAGATCTGCAGAAATTGAAGCACTGCGTGCTTACCCAGGTAAAAGTTCCTTGTTATAGTTTGTGTTCTCTTGTTATTTGAAGTGTGCTTGAAGATGAAGGTTGTATGTGTATGAGACAGCACTGATCCACTTTCTACTTGATGCAGTTGCTTACAGGTTCTCCATGATGCCTTGTTTGAAGTTTAGACCAAGCCAAAGCTTACTAGTCATGACGGGCTATTGGGCTCTATCATCAAGGAAACAGTTCGAGGTATAAGTTATGTGGTCCATTTATTGAAGTTAATAGAATCCAATCTACTAGTATTGCTTACTGATTTATACTTTTTTTGTTCATTTATTTTATGATGATGTAATCGAATTGGACTGCATTGGAAGGCCTTAGCTTCGGCTGGGGTATCTAAGGAAGTATGTGAATGTACATGGTCCATCAACACCAGCTGGAGACTTGAAGGAATTCCAAGCTTCTTATTCATTGTTTTGTCCAAAATTCTGAGGTAATACGGACTTGATTGGGTTTACTTTTGCTCTAATTCTAATTTTCTAGAATCAGTAGAACTCAGATTTTTGAATTGTCGAAATCTGGCAGCTACAAGTGAACTCTACAAAAGTCACCTTTTAGGAGCAGCAGGTGATGCATTGTGGAAGCTGTTGCAACAGCAGAGGTACCAATAGTTTTAGTTGTTGTTTACTTGTTTAGCATTAAAAGTCTTTAGAGCTGTGATATCATTCAAAGTTGTGCAAGTTTTAGTACCCTACCAGTTTGCTATTTGGATAATGGTCAGTGATTACTTATTCTTCATACACACCACTTTCGTTGGCAAGTTTTAGTGAAAGCACCATATTGTAGACAGTACAAATCTGTCAGTCGAGGGAGCTATCCATTCTTTAAGTAATACACTTCAAATCTGTCTAGTACTACCTGTAAGCACCATATGTACCTGTATTTTTTTACTATCTTATTACATTTGATAAGACCTAGATGAAGGTATTAGTCTATGAACTTGCTATGTTATTAGAATCAACCACATTACAAGGTATCAGACAACTCTAGGTTCATTTCCTGGTCTCATTTGTATGGGTACAACTCTAGTTCAATGCTTCCGCTGCACTTATTGTTGCAGATGAAACTGGTTCTTGGCAAACCAGAACCAGGGGATCTGTATCGTCACTTACTCTAAGTAGTCACAAAAAGTTACTATAGGACTGTATCCTCAACCAGGGGGGCCTGTTATGGTGAATGGTTTTGTTGTTATACCTAAAAAAGTTCATTCTCGTAAGTAGTCTTTTGGCAGTATGAATGCCTGAATTGAGACATACAAACAAGTTGTTGTAGATATCGTGTTCTGTCATTGAATTGCAATCTACCCCATATTCTAGTTCAGCTAGTAGCTATTTTCACCTGCAACATTTTATTTATTTATTTATTTTTATTTTTTTTAATTCTTCGTGCTATTGCTTTGATTTGCTTTTGACATGATTTGGTCTTGTTGTGCAGCTGGATATGTACAATAAGTTGACTACATGAAAAGAACCAAAGCCAAAGTCCCAGATCTGACAAAGCAGCTGGAGTCATAGTTTGGGTAGAGAAGCAAGTTTATCTCTTCAAGTATGAAAATGCATCATCTTCTGTTGTTTCATTTACCAAGTCACTTTGAGCAGATACCTAGACTGCAACATATGAGCTCTGACACTAAAATCTTTAGTGGTCTGACTTGATTGAGAGTTTTTTTAGTGATTTTAAACCTAATTAAATTATGTACAATTGATTCAAATTTTAATTGAATGGTTCAAATAAGGAAATCATATTTCAAATCTGTCTTTCATGCAAGATTCATTTTCAGTCAGCCAGTCAGAATGATCTTACTGGGATTCAGCCCAGTCAGATTTATTTTTGCTTACTGGGCTTCAGCCCATTCAGCAAAGATACCTTCAGAACTGGGTAGTCCCAAGTATGATAACATGTCTAAAGCCAATAAAATGCTTCCCGTTGATTGTCAGATGGTCTTTTTTTTGCCTAACAGAGATTGATATGTATTTTCGGTTTTCAAACAGATTACTTTTGTAATAAGTAAAACTGGAGAAATATTGATCCACAGAATAATCAGACAGGTTATACAGAGTTTCCCCGTTTTTACTAGATAAAGCATTACAATTAAACCCATTAATAGGTTCTACATATAAAGACTGGCGTCAAACCAGGGAAATGCTTGGTCGCAGCCATGTCAAGCACAACATACCAGTGTGAGTGTCCGCAACAAAAATCCAATTGACTACTGCTCTTTGTTCTTGCTGTCTTCTTTATCCTTCTCTCGCTCTGTACAGCCTTTCCAAGACGCGCTTTGCCTCACACTCTGGAAAGTTCTCAAGATCGTAATAATGGGGTGCTATATCGACAAGCCATTCTCGTACATCTGTAACAGTACGGATGAAATTGCTGCTAGTCAACATGTATTCATTGTAAAAGACCCACTCCGGCTTGTAGTCCAGGCAGTTTGATGGATGCAGATGGACTTCCTGATTATCTTTCACTGTCAGATAGTGTCCTGTACGTTCAAGGTGAGCTACTTGCATGAAATAACCGGACAGCATAGCCTTCCTGATGTTGATGTAGTAGTCACGGCTGTTAAATTTTGTGCTGCATAGCTTAAGGTTGAATCTGGTCATGATGCGCATCAGCTGTTTCCTCACATTATCAGCAGATTTCAGCGCCCTAGCATTGAGAAAGTTGTCGGAACACCACGAAGGGTCCTCGTTGTTTTGCTTGTAGGCGTGATACACGTTCAAAAGTGTGAGATGATCCCCATCAATGTGGCTGAACCGAGCTTTCGCTTCGTCTGCATCTTTTTGAGCCTCCCTAGGCCGGACAAAGCAATTGGGTGCCGAAAGCATGGCTGCAATTGAGAGAATCTCGTTGGAACAATTGAAGCTTGGACTAACAACAAGCATCTTCGACATTTGAGGATCAAGTGGAAACTCAGCCATAATCTCTCCCAATTTGGTAAGGTTTCCTTCGTCATCCAAAGCACCCAGATAGTTCAGCTCCTCTAATGCACGCATCAGTGTCTCAGGGGCAGGTGGATCCATAACATCAAAATGCACCAGATCGTTAATTCCAAGTTTCTTCAGGGTAAGAACAGTGTTTGCAAGATTTGACCTCAATATTTCTGGGTACGTTTGTGGCTGAAGATCATTATTAAAACTTCCCTCGGTGTACAGTCTGAAACACTTGCCAGGTTGTGTCCTTCCCGCACGACCTGATCTCTGGAGAGCACTTGCCCTTGATATCGGCGACACCAACAAGGACTCCACTCGCTCTCGTGGATTGTAGACTTTCTGTTTAGCAAACCCAGGATCAATAACATAGACTATGCCATCTATAGTCAGGGAAGTTTCTGCAATATTGCTTGACACCACAATCTTCCTTCCAGGAGGACCACCCTCCGTCAGGGGAGGCGGCGCGGCGTCAAAGATCTTCTGCTGCATCACTGGAGGGAGAGTAGAATACAGTGGCACTACTTTCACAGGACCCACTTGCTCACCCTGCAGGTTTCCAATTTCCCTTGTTATTTTCCGACATGCATCTTCTATCTCTTCCTCTCCAGTTAGAAAAACAAGAATGTCACCAGGACCTTCACATTCATGTATCTGCACAACGGTACGAATTGCCGCTTCAAGGTAATCCCTCTCAGGGTCCTTTGTGTAGAATATCTCAACTGGATGAAGCCTTCCAGGAACCTTGATAAGAGGTGCACCACTGAAGTAGGCCTGAAACTTTTCAGCCTCCAAGGTTGCACTCATAACCACCAACTTAAGATCTGGTCTGTTTTTCAAAACTTGTTTCAGAAGACCAAACAACACGTCAGTCTCCAACGTTCTTTCGTGAGCCTCGTCCAAGATTATCACCTTGTAGTTCTCCAAGAGGGGATCAGTCATAGCTTCTCTCAAGAGCATACCATCTGTTAAATACTTGAGGACAGTTTTTGCACTAGTACAGTCTTCGAAACGGATGCTGTAACCCACTTCTTCTCCAATGGTCACATCCATCTCCTCAGCAACACGCCGAGAAACTGACATCGCAGCAACTCTACGCGGTTGGGTGCAAGCAACCATCATTTTATTCTTTCTACTCTTTCCTGGATGATTTTCCAACTCAACGGCCTCAACCACAAACTGGGGAATCTGAGTAGTTTTACCACTACCAGTCTCACCAACAAGAATCAAAGTCTGGTTATTCTTCAAAACCTGCAGAAACTCATATTTCTGTTGCCAAACAGGAAGTGTTTTTCTCTTCTCCAAGATATCCATATATCTCTGCGAATACATCCTTCCATTCCATGGATTCACAAGCCCTCCTAATCTTCCATTCATCTTATCAGCTCCAGATACAGATGTTTCATCAAACAAACTTACTTTCCTTTTTCTCTCTGTCATTCCCTATGAAGGGATGTCGATTTAGAGGAAGAGAAAAGGGATTTTGAGATGGTTGAGTGTGAAGATATCTTCTGCAATGCTTATGCATATATATATACACAGCAGGACCTACCATATATATATATATAACTTCTAAAGCCCGTGCATATTTCCTTTTTCTGGCATTACCCTTTTTGCGACCTCTGGGCTCTATATTTTCCTTTTCCTTGTATTACCCTTTTTATGAACTCTGGACTTCTATATTTATATAGGTTTCTCTCTGTATATCGCTTTCGTTTTAGGGTTCCTGCTTTTGATTTCCAGATATGACTCGGATTTTTCCTGAGTCGCAGTTGTCAGATGATGATGAGATGTTTAATTATTCTAGGCTGTCAGATTATGATGATGATTGCATGTATGATGATACAAAATCAGTGTTAGGTCAGGAGGATAGGGATGATATTATTGATATGATGGGCTTAGATGTTGCTGGAGGTCCTCAGCCTTTGGAAGACGTCGCAGTACCAGCAAAAGAAGCCGTTAGTACAGAGCTAGAGGCGGCAGTAGCTGCAGAAGAAGCCGTGATGACTACAGAGCCAGTTGAGGAAGATGCTGCATCTTCTTCTTCTTCTCCACGATTTTCCTGGAAGATTGAGAATTTTTCTAAGCTGCTTGACAGAAAACTCTACTCGGATGTTTTCACTGCTGATGGTCATAAATGGCGTGTGCTGATTTTCCCAAAGGGATCCAATGCGTACTCTGACAATTTATCCGTGTACCTTGGGGTTGCAGACTCGGCTGATTTGCGGTGGAGTACTAGGTATGCAAAGTTCAGTTTGGCAGTCGTCAATCAAATCGATAACAAGCGCACAGTGAGACATCAATTCGAGCACCAATTTACTCCAGAACGTGATGATTTCGGTCGTATACCGTTCATGCCTCTGCATGTGCTCAACGACCCTAGCGAAGGGTTTCTCGTCAACGATACTTGTATAGTCGAAGCAGACGTTTCTGTTAACCGTAAGATGATAGATTACTGGAACTATGATTCGAAAAAAGAAACGGGTTATGTTGGTCTTAAGAATCAGGGTGCAACATGCTATATGAACTCACTTCTCCAGACTCTATATCACATTCCTTGTTTCAGGAAGGCGGTGTACCATATGCCAACTGAGAGTGATTCTCCATCAGGAAGCATCCCTTTAGCTCTACAAAGTTTGTTTTATAAGCTGCAGAACAGCGAAAACAGCGTCGGGACGAAAGAGCTCACTGAATCTTTTGGATGGGATTTGTATGATTCCTTCAAGCAACATGATGTCCAGGAACTTAATAGGATTCTGTGTGAAAAAATTGAAGATAAAATGAAGGGAACTGTCGTGGAGGGTATGATACAGCAGTTGTTTGAAGGCCACCATATGAATTACATTGAATGCATCAATGTGGATTACAAATCTACCCGAAAGGAGTCATTTTATGACCTTCAGCTTGATGTAAAAGGCTGTCAGGATGTTTATGCTTCTTTCGACAAGTATGTGGAAGTGGAGCGTCTCGAAGGTGATAACAAGTATCAGGCTGATGCACAGCATGGTTTGCAGGATGCAAAGAAGGGTGTCCTTTTCATAGACTTCCCACCTGTTCTCCAGCTCCAGCTGAAACGGTATGAGTATGATTTTCAGCGGGACGCTATGGTGAAGATAAATGATCGGTATGAATTCCCTCTGCAACTGGATCTTGACAGGGAGGATGGAAAATACTTATCTCCAGATTCTGACAGAAGCGTTCGCAATCTTTATACACTTCATAGTGTTATGGTTCACAGTGGTGGGGGACATGGCGGACATTACTATGCTTTCATAAGACCAACACTGGCAGAGCAATGGTTCAAATTCAACGATGAGCGGGTAACAAAAGAAGATGTCAACCAGGCATTAGAGGAGCAATACGGTGGATCTACAAAATATTCAAGTGCATATATGCTTGTATATATACGTGAAAGCGATAAAGAGAAGATTATGTGTAACGTGGATGAGAAGGACATTGCTGAACACCTGAAGATCAGGTTGAAGAAAGAAGAGGAAGAAAAAGAGCGCGAGGAGCAAAAGAGGAAGGAATTAGCAGAGGCATACATGTATACTACTATAAAGGTTGCTCGTAATGAGGACCTTGCTGAACAGATTGGGAGACATATCTATTTTGATCTTGTCGACCACGACAAAGTTCGCAGTTTCCGTGTCAAGAAGCAGATGCCTTTTAACCTCTTCAAGGAGTTGGTTGCTAAAGAGTTTGGTGTGCCTGTGGAATTTCAGCGGTTTTGGCTATGGGCAGGGCGAAATCATACTTATCGTCCAAGCCGACCGCTAAAGCTTCATGAGGAGGAACAACCTGTTGGACAGTTGGGAGAAGTTTCATATTACATGGCTCACACTGCGGAGCTAAAGCTGTTCCTGGAAATAGAGCTTGGCCCAGCATTACATCCCAGTCCTCCTCCGGATAAAACCGAACAAGACATTCTTCTTTTCTTCAAGCTTTACGATGTTGAGAAAGAAGAAATTCGGTATGTAGGGAGACTTTTTGTGAAGGATAGTGGTAAGCCTTTGGAAATTCTTAAGAAGCTTAATGAGATGGCTGGGTTCTCTCCTGACGAAGAAATAGAGCTTTATGAGGAAATAAGGTTTGAGCCCGCTGTTGTGTGTCAGCTCATAGACAAGAACCTCACATTCGGCGCTAGCAAGCTTACAGATGGGGGCATTATTTGCTTCCAGAAACCCGCTTCAGCTGATGGTATGACACCGTGCCGCTATCCTGATGTTCCTTCTTTTCTGGAGTATGTTCATAACCGTCAGCTTGTGCATTTCCGATCTTTGGATAAGCCAGGGGAAGATGCTTTTTGTTTAGAGATGTCAAAGGCATTCACATATGATGTCGTCACGGAAAGTGTTGCTTGCCATCTTGGGTTGGATGACCAACCAAGATTAGACTTACCCGTCATAACTGTACCTCTCAGAAACCTGAATCCGAAGCTATTCGGTACCAAGGTGTTCAGTACTTGTCTGGGATGTTGATTCGTTACAATGAGAGATCAGACATTTTGTATTACGAAGTCTTGGACATCCCTTTACCCGAGTTGCAAGATTTGAGAACTCTTGAGGTTGCATTCCATCATGCGACAAAAAATGAGACGGCGGTTCATAGTATTAGACTTCCAAAACAAAGGACAGTTGGTGACCTTCTTAATGATCTGAAGACAAAGGTTGAGCTGTCTCATCCTGATGCGGAACTTAGATTGCTGGAAGTCTTCCGCCACAAGATTTGGAAGAGTTTCCCGCTTTGTGAAAAGATTGAGAACATTGATGATGATATTGTCCGGACGAAGCTACGGGCAGAGGAGATTCCAGAGGAGGAGAAGAACTTGGGTCCGCAGGATCGCTTGATTCGTGTTTGTCACTTCACAAAAGATGCATATCACACTTTTGGGGAACCATTTTACCTAATCATCCATGAAGGAGAGACTTTAGGTGCGGTCAAATTGTGCATACAGAAGAAATTGCAGGTTCCTGACGAGGAATTCGCCAAGTGGAAGTTCGCATCTTTGTCATATGGTCCACCTGAGTATCTTCAGGAATCAGATATTGTGTCCAGAAGTTTGCAGGGAAGATATGTGCAGGGAAGATATGGAGGTTTGGAGCACCTTGGCTTGGATCATTCTGACCCAAAAAGAGAATGTGCAGCCGATCAGAATCGCGGTAGATTTGAAAAGCCCAGCAGAAATCTACATATAGGGTAAAATTGATGGGAATTAATCTTTCCCACTTGGGGAATACTAAGTTAATTTTTCCGCATATTTTTACTACTTTCAGACGTGCCTACTTTTTAAATGTAAAAAATCTCTCTAGTGTATTTGATTTGAGTTCTATCTTCGCTCTGATTTTAATCTTAGAACTGTGCGATATTGTGCTGCATTAAGAACTGCTTCAAATTCAATCTTTCCCAGCAAGGCTAGTTACATGCTCTCTTCTGACGGTTCAGTTGGTGTGGGAGCTACTACCTCTTGTTTGGTCTTTGTACCAGCAGTTTTATAAAGAAGAAATCGCCATCAATAGCGCACCTCTGGAGAAAGTGTGTTGAAATATCAGTTATCTGACACAAAAAAGTCGAAACTGAGCACGCCACAGAAAGAAAAGACAATACACAACTCCAAACAAACTCTCTGCAATCATGTGAGCAGTAGTACCTTGGCGCATACAGATCTTGTCCTTGCTCGTACCCGTCAGAAACAGTTGTTTCTGGTTTCTCAATGCTGGAGAAAACCAAAATATCCTAAAAACCAAAACTTGCATCTGAAAAAAATAGTAGGAAATAGTGATGCTAATTGCTTACCAAAGCTCCTCCACCACAACTGCACAGTCTGCCAGATTTTTCCGTGTACGGTAACTCTTAAAAGCATTCTGAAGCTTTACTGCAGAAGCATCATGTTCATTGACAGGTCTCAGTGACAAATATTGTTTCCACTACGAGCGGAATTATAAAGCTTGGCCTTGGGACCTTTTTGGTGTAATAAGCGAGTTTTGTACTTCGCTCTTTGGAGTACACAAATATTATGAATTTGCACTATCAAGAGCCAGGGATTCGTTGCAAAATGTAGATTTGAGTTTCAATCAATGAGTTTCCATGTTTTTAAAGCTCAACGACTCTTCATTGATCACATTATGGGATTCACCAGACTTCAAAACAGTTTATGAAGATTTTAATTTTTAGAACAGTTTTTGCAGGGGTATATTTTCAAGGCTTGAGTTTGGTATTGCTGTGTCAGTAGTAAGGTTACGCTTATATGCCTTAATTGATCAAAATATTAACAAAATTTAAGCTGCTTCTGCAAGAACCAAAACTAATGGACAGTGGAAAATGAGCAGATGTGGTGGTGCACATTTGGATGTGACAGGGTTCACAAAAGGCATATATGGCAATCTGGAACAACATCTCAGCAGAAGCACTCACGATACTTGATTCGGCTAAAGTCTCGAGTCTAGAGCTTCTTCCAGACTTCTTATTCTTCAATTTTCCAGTCTCCTGCTTTCTTACATTACCCGTGACCATTTCCTCGGCTCTAACTCTGATCCCCGGACTCTCTTTCCTTCTCTGGGATTTCCAAGCAGATTCCCAAGGTCTCAATGTAATAGTCGACACTTCGAATCAATTTCCTACAGATGCAAGCCCGTTCACGATGTTCTTCAATCTTGGGGGAAACACCTTCTAACTTACCATGAATATCCTCAATTATTTGCCCAGGTTCTCGTGGATCTTCCAGATTCTCGAGCACTTGAGCAGGTTTTCGTGGATTGTTAGAAGTTTTTGGCAAGTTTTTCTTCAATTTTTCTGCCAGATCTAGTGGTATCTCCAGTATTATAGCAAGTTGTCGTGCATTGAAGCTAGCCAGTAGTGCCTTGAGTTCTTGAGCTTGTGGATTACAAGCAGCTACCACTTCTTTGCGCTTTTTTTCTTCCGCTTCCTTGCGCCTTTTCCCTTCCAGAAAAATATTAATCCTAGTTTGCTGGTCAGGGGTGAAATTTGCATACTCAGGCATTTCTGGAATCCCTGGAACCTTCTGAGCCAACTCTATGCACAGAGTCATTTCTTTTTCTGATAGTCTATCTATTATTTTATATGAATTCGCTACCTCATAGTCCAGTTTGGAATTCAACTTCTTCATTGAAGCCAATTCCTTCTCAAAATCTCTGCGGTCTTGTTCTGTTACGGTCCAGGGACGAATCTGAGATGCCTCAAACAATATTGAATTAGCATCTGGGTACTTGGAGTGCATCTGGAGAAGTTGTTCAATATCGTTTGGGTAAACCTCCAGGGGGATAACATATGCAGCACATGAAGAAGAAGCAGCAGCCATAACTTCTCTAGTCACGCCGATGTGATGATTCGTCGACACCACATTTGACTTCCGCTTCTAAAAACTTAACCAGAAATTTGCCACGACCAGTCTTTCTTGAACTAACCTTGCAGGAAAGAGGAGGAAGAATCAACAGCTCGAAGTGCTTTTCTTGCGTATCCTTGATGAACCAGCGTTTATATATACATGTAGGAGGCTTTGTTTGATTTAGATGAGGAATTCTAATAAGGGTGGGATTTTAGTCAGGTGGGAAATTTAAACTCAGCAAATAGGGAGGCAAAACCGATGCAGAAGGCATCGCCATGCAGGCTTGCAATAATGAAATTCCAGAATATCTCTGAAGAGGTTTTATGCCAACACAAGTTGGTTAGCCCTTAATGCCTCCAACAAGCTCCTTGCCAATGTTTCCCTTTTGAGTATCGTTATCATCGTTCCCAAAGATTTTATTAGCAATTCTAATATCTGACATACTCTTTAACAGCATTCCCAGATTCAATATCGCAATGCTAAACCGGCATATTCATTACATGGAAATAGCAATCTCAATTTAACATGAGCAGTTTTCAGCCATAATGAGACTCAACAATTGTTGCATACAGCACCATTGAACATGGATTTCTTATCGTATTTCAACCCAACAACGCTCTTACCTTTTCCTAGCGCGGAGCAGTCCCCAGTGAATCTCCTTTGTATCAGAATTGTTTCTGGAGGTACCTCAGTAATGGGAATGGCACACTCTTTGCAACCTGCATAACAAATTCTTCACCAACTGTACATCGATACCAGGTTGAGCCCTCCAAAGGACACTTTCCGCCCTTGGAAATAAAATTAGCGTCGCATAGAGTGGATAACTGCAACAAAACATCAGCCCCACCAACTTCAGCCCTTCTTGCAAACACATTTTCGTCTTCAACTTTCCCTTCGTTCTCGAGCGATTTAGCCACAGTAATACAATGAAATATAGCTAACAATCGTTCCAATGAGAAAGCTCTAGGTCCTTTCATCATCAATTTTTCTTCTGCAATATCTGTCCTCAGCTTGGATGTCTCGGACACCTTTCTCTTGCGCTTTCGGTTTTCACCATCACTGGTTGAATTAAAGAGTGGTGCATCATCAGTAGCTGGATTCCGTGAAGCAAGGAATGAGGAAATAAGAAGCAACTTCGTCGACACAGGCATATGAAACTCGATAACCTCTGCATCTGCCAACTTTCTCTTGATTTTCACTCCATTGTCTTCAATTTCAAGATAAGATGGTACCTTGAACACCTCGTTGATAGCTGGTCGGATGTTGTGTTTAAATTGCGGGTACAAATTCAACTTTTGTGCTTTATCTTCAGCGGGAGCTAATCCTGCAACACTCAAAGGTTCACAATACTTTTGAAATAAGGGTGAGAATGCATTCCATAATTCATCCACTCGACTGGTCGCTCTATAAAAAGAACTCAAAACTCCAGCATTAAGGAAGTTTCTGTATAGGCCAGGGTTCTCGCTTGCATGTTTTTTCTTGAATATCTCGACAAGTTCTTCTTGTTCATAATCAGGGAAATGAACCTGCACAGGCTCAACAAAACCAGTGCCAACATGATACGCATCAAGCGAGGCACTACTGATAAATATAAAACCCACTTCACGCATTTTCAAGATTCCATATAGCTTAAACAACATTGAAGTTATTTCTAAATGCCTGTCCCATTTGCGAACAAGTTCCATACTATCAATAACGAAATAAATCATCGTACCGCTGCAGCATTGTTCGTCTGAATCATCCAATTTGTTTATTAAATCAGTCACCCCATCCCGAAGACAATTCACAAATTCAGCAGGTCTTTCACAGCGCTTAGCAATATGCCCATCATTGCCGGCATGATGCAACAACTGATTCAATATACTGCTAAACAAAAGTCGCCGAGTATAACAAGTACGGCAACTTGCATAAATGAAAGTGCGGTTTAGATACCTGAAGAACGCAACTTGTCTTGCCAGTTGATGCATCACCATAAACGAAAAGTGGAAGCATGGGAGAATTCACAGGACCCAACAAATGTAAAAGCTCATCAATCTGAAGCTCTCTACCAGGAAAACTAGAATGTAAAGCTTCTTCACGATCATTGAGGGCTGATGTTCTCATTTGGGTTTGGCAAGTGTTCAGAACAAGATACCGAAGAAGAAAATCATTAACTTACTATAGGTCTAGGGTTTGAAGGCTCTCATCGGGCTTATGTCTGCGTTGAGGCCCGTTTGTCCACAAGTAAAAATGGAAACACATCCGTCGGTTTTAGGTATCCCACAGTCTGGCCCACGGGTGGCCCTTAAAACCCTGAAAGTCTGCAACTCTTTCTCTGATCGGTATAAAGCAGTATAAACCCTAACCGCTCTTCTTCTCTATCGGCTTTCTCTAAGAAAAAAACACTAGTTTCTTCACCAGGTGCTCATCTCTGATATCTGTTCACAATGTTAAAGAAGAGGTTAGCTTCCGCAAAGAAGGATGCTCTTGTTGAGATGGTGAGAATGGCACATCATCGTCGAATGAAAGGTTCTAAAGGACGTTGGCTGGATTTCTTGAATCTTCCTGACCAAAAGTTTGGAGATAATAGCAGCCTAAGTGATCCCAGAAAGAGGTCTGATCGAGTCTTGGTTTCTTTTCTTGAAACTTTCACTAAACCGGCAGATGTCAAGTTGTTGGAGAAAGTATTGCAGCGCCACTTGAATCATAGAGCAATATCAAAGTTGAACAAGAACAGTGCTAGTAAAGATCTCAAATCCTGGAAGCTGGTTCGGTTCACATGTCAGCACCCGGAATACAAATCGAGCTATTCCTTTTCCTCTTTTGATGAGGACTGTGAGAACCCGGAATACGAATCGAGCTATTCGTTATCCTCGTACGATGAGGACTGGGTAGTGACAAGCATGGGTAACATGTCTAAAGCCAATAAGATGCTTGCTGTTGATTGTCAGATGGTTGAATGTGAAGGTGAACCAGATGCTTTGATGAAAGTGTGTGTTGTAGATGAGAATTTGGAGGTTAAACTGGATCAACTCGTGAACCTGAATAAGCCTGCTAAGGACTTGAAAGGAGGTACCTGCTGCTCGTTACCTGATGTGCAGAAATCGATGAAAGAGCTCTTGTCACATGGAACTATTTTGATTGGCCACCGCCTGCATTGCCATCTAGAGGCACTGAAATTGGATCATGCAAGGGTTATTGACACATCACTTATCTTC
>JAJJMA010298138.1:0-13995 GCA_023529015.1 Papaver nudicaule
ACTCATCTTTGTTCCTCATCAATCATCTCAAAACAAACCATGGTTAACCTGCTCACAAGTTTTGTTCTCTTTTTTCTAGTTTTTATAGCCATTTCAACAACTTTAATCGAAGCTCAGGTACTTTGAAAGCTAAAAATTATATTAAAACTTTTTTGTATGTAGTCTTGTTATATTTTGTACTAATTTTACTTCACTTTATGTGGTGATTGCAGGCTACTAAGCAATGCGAGTATGAAATGATAGTAAACACCGGTGTAACAAGAGGGCCAAGTTACAAACTCGACGTTGAACTTGAAGCGATCGGCGGTGCCAATATTAACACAAGTAACGTGGTTAAGAATTGGGGGGCTATGGGTCGTGGGTACACTTATTTTCTACCAAATTCATCGGACAAATTTAGAACCAAGTTGCCTTGTATGGTGGCTAATTTTTGTTGGATTGGGATTAAAGGGAAGAAAGGAGAATTAAAGTAGAAACTGAAATTTAGTCCATATATTAGTCTTAATTTATCCTTCTAATTCTATAGTCAAACAAGTCTTCCCAGTTAGTCCTTTTTTTAAATTGGCTTCCTGGTTAGTCATAATATTCCTATTTAGTTCTAGGGTGAACGTCACCTCCTTAAATTGACTTTTCTAAATCCCGTAACTACCCTTTTAATAAAAAAATTATATAATTAGGTGATTCTATAATAGATTCGTATTTTTTTCAGATCTGATTTTTAGGAGAGAGAGAGAGATAAGAAGAAGAAGAAGAAGAAGATGCATCATCAGAGAAATTTGTTCTTTTTCTAGGGTTTCTTTGTAACCAATTTCGTTCATAGCTTCAAATGCATAAGAAGTTTTAATCATCTAGAGATTTTTCGAACTCCAAAATACGGATCAAGATCTGGTACGTTTTTTTGTATTGTTTTGTTTTGTTTTTCTTCTTTCTAATTAAGTTTTGGAATGTAGATCTTGTTTTTGTTTGTATATCCAACGTGTCTATGAATGTGGATCTTGTTTTTGTAGGTTTTTTAGATGTAGATCTGGTTTTTAATGTGAGTTTTGAATGTAGATCTGTGTTTTTGTATGTATATCCAATATATCTATGAATTTAGATCTTGTTTTTGTAGGTTTTTTGGATGTAGATCTGATTTTCTATATGTTTTGAATGTAGATCTGTGTTTTTTGAGTTCTTAGAATTTGAATGTAGATCATCTTCAAATATGACACATTTTTTGTTTTGCTGTTAATGGTTCATCTTCAAATATGACACAATTTTACTGTTGTTCATCCTCAAATATGACGCAAATACAAGTTGTTTATGGTTCATATTCATATATGACACAAACTTTACTACTCATTTATGGTTCATATTTGTTTTTTGCTGTTCATCTTCGAATATGACACGTTTTTGTTCTGTTGTTTATGGTTCATATTCACATATGACACAAATTTATGATGTTTTTTATGCAATTCCTTTTGTTTTCATGTTGTTCATCTTCAAATATGACACATTTTTTGTTTTGTTGTTTATGGTTTATCTTCAAATATGACACAATTTTACTGTTGTTCATCCTAAAAAATGACGCAAATACAAGTTGTTTATGGTTCATATTCATATATGACACAAACTTTACTGTTGATATATGGTTCATATTTGTTTTTTGTTGTTCATCTTCGAATTTGACACGTTTTTGTTTTGCTGTTTATGGTTCATATTCAAATATGACACAAATTTATGATATTTTTATGCAATTCCTTTGTTTTCATGTTGTTCACCTTCAAATATGACACATTTTTTGTTTTGCTGTTTATGGTTCATCTTCAAATATGACACAATTTTACTGCTGTTCATCCTCAAAAATGACGCAAAATACAAGTTGTTTACGGTTCATATTCATATATGACACAAAAGCGGATGAAGAATGCTTGGGAGAGGATGAAAAGACCTATGCATGGTTCATATTCAAATATGACACATTTTTACTGTTGTTCATCCTCAAATATGACGCAAATACAAGCTGTTTATGGTTCATATTCATATGTGACACAAAAGCGGATGAAGAATGCTTGGGAGAGGATGAGAAGACCTATGGTTTTCACAAGGTGTGGATAAAAGGTTCACCATAGCAAATTGAGGATGAACAACAGTAAAATTGACAGATAATTTTCTAGTCATGTAACTAGTGTTTTTTTTTTGCAACACTTCACGTGAATTAGTGAACACGTTTGTAAACTTCATTGAGGAATATGAAATGTTAATATTCATGTTTTTTTTTTGCTTTTAATTTTTTTTTATAACGTTCATTTAGATAGATGAGATTTATCTTTTGATATGAACCATTTTTGCAACATGTCATGTGAATTAGTGACGCCTCGTTAGAGTTTAATGAGGAATATGAAATGTCAATATTCATGCTTCTTCTACTTGAATATGAATGTAATAGCTGAACTTTATGGAGTTCATTTTGACGTAAGAAATATACAAAAAAGGACTAACCAGGAAGACTTGTTTGACTACAGATTAATGCGGTAAGGATATTTTCAAACAATAAACGACTAACTAGGAAGACTTGTTTTACCAATAAGGATATTTTGGTAATTTGGATATTTTCAAACAATAAAGGACTAACTAGGAAAACTTGTTTCACAAAGGACTAACCAGCTATAAATCAGTGAAAATAGGACTAAACGATTTTTTCCCCAGAATTAAATCCCCACTGGTATATCAACAACGTCACAGTTAGTACAAAAGGCGACGGCGGTATCAGTCGTATGAAAACATTCCGTTTTGGTAGTGGAAATGAAGTCGATATAATCTATCCTTACGTCAGTGATGGAGAATGCCCTTAAATTCGGTTCTAGTTACTACTTGTACTGCGGTTGATGATGATGATGAGAAGTGGAACATCAAGAAAAAAATATGTGCTGGGATACTATATACACCGCAATTTATGTATGCATGTAAATTGCCCAATAAACTCCGAAATAAGAAAGTTAGAAGAAAAATGTGTATAAAATATGATTATGTGTACTAGAATGCCCATATGTAACAAGAGAAAGTGAAAATAATTCAGGGTTTTTATCAGCATGAATCGTGATTTAGGGACTGCAAGATGTACAGAAGGGCTGCAGATTACTTAAGTCCATCTGCACGGTCAGCTAAGGGGGTATTTATATGTCTAAAATGTCTAAATTACTCTTTAAAAAATAAAAATCAGACAATAATAAGGGCTATTTAATGTTTGGTACCCAAATAATAGCGTTGATACCCGACATTTCAATTATTAAGATTTGGAACCTGAAACTGACGCTTCCATCCGGTCAAAATGTTGACCTAACTTTCTGTTACTTAAATATTAAAAATAAAAAATAAATAATAATTACTTAACGCCGTTAAGAGTCCGTTAGCACGGGACTTAAAAAAATGGGTGATCTAACTGATTAAATCCTATGGTCAATAACAGCTTCATCCGACGGTTAGTAATCACCTAATTCTGCAGTCAGATTTCTCTAAAATCTGACTCATATTTCTCTAAATCTGAATCGACAGTGAACTTGCAAATGTTGTCCTGCCCAAACAACAGACTACACCAAGTAACCGTAAATCAAACCAAGTTTTTTACTGATGAAATTCAAGTATAGAACTGGTGGAACAGATCTAATAAAACATGCCATTAATAGTAGAGTGGTTTAACAGTACAAATACAAAAGCCTACTAAGATGCACATTCCAACCGTTGCATTCACTACGATGTTCAAAAGCAAAGAACTAAGACTATTGTTTCAAAAGATACTAGCCAAGCACAAACTTCACTCATCCTCAGTGAGATCAATGCTCATTCCATTCAATTTCATACCCAAACCAACACTAATTCTTGAGCTCTTCCTAGCTGGTGAAGCTTCAACATGACTGTTTCTCTTGCTCACTCGTATATTTGATGCTGAACCTCTTGGGATATTAGAGAAGACAACACCACCCCTCATACTGCATCCACCATCTCTTATTGACACTCTTTCGACACCTTCAGATCTGTCGACGACATTTGTATTCTGCAATGGGGTGGGTTGTGCTGATTGTTGTTGCAATGTGGTGGGTTGTGCTGCAGTTTGTTGTTACAATGTGGTGGGTTGAGCTGCAGTTTGTTGTTGCAATACTGGTTGTTGATCAACCTGCACATATTCATAGTAAATCATCAAATACAATGACAGACCATTCAATTGCATTAACTAAACAAATTCAACAACCATTATACCTGAACTCCTCTAGTGGTCTGAATGCAGGTCTACTTCTTGGTGGATTTACAGTATCACCTTCTTGCAAAAACAATAGAAGATGGTAAGAGGGACCAAACAGACCATATTATAACAGCAACAACAACTAAACAACAACACTGCAGTCGATTTTGTCCCTTCACAACATGAACATGTTCTTTACATTGATAACAAAAAAGAATCATTTCTTTAACTTGGTCTTCACAATAAACAACAAAAACCCATAGAAAAAGATCATTTCTTCATAAAAAAAAAAAATCATCGAACCTAACAAACCTAAATTTTTAATCCCTAAAATCAAAAATCGATGAATAACAATCCATAAAATAGCCATACAGATGGAGTAAATCGATGAATAGTTACTAAATCTATCTTCGATGCTGATTTGAACACGATTCTGACTAACACACCTTGATTTGTCTTTTGAAATTCATTGTTTCCCTTCAAAAATCAAATATTATTGATACCCAACTTGATTTGATACTGGATCTATCAAAACCCTAGAACTAATCACTCAAAATCACAGTAAAAAACTTGAATCCCCTTTTAACAGCAGAAACCCTAGTTTTTCTCCATATTTTCGCAGACTGAAAAGATTGAGGAAGAAACCTCGACCAACAAACTATTTAGGTGTAATCACACGTGTGGTACACACGAGTTGGACACGTGTTTATTATCTAACCAGACGTTAGGACATGGATGTCATTGTTAGTTTTGTTAAGGTTAAAACGTAAGAACACAACTTCAGTTACGAAAAATTCAAATAAATTAGGTCAACAGTTTGACCGGACGGTCAACGTCAGTTTCAGGTACCAAATCTTAATATCTGAAATATTGGGTACCAACGCTATTATTTGCTCATTTTCTGGGTACCAAACATTAAATAGCCCCAATAATAATTCTCTCATCTTAATCAAAAATTAAATTTAAAAACCAAAAACAAAATCGTCTCTTTCTTCTTCTCTTGTTCTCTTCTTCTCCCGCCTTTTGTAGTTTTCAAAAACCATTTCATCACCTCGATTGATCGTGATTCGAGAAAAAACCATCTTTGATTGAGTATGAAATAAACATGGCTAAGCAGAAGCGCTCAACACGTGATACAATAGAGAATCCTCTAGTTTCCACACATGCATCCAACAAAGATGTAATTCATCAAGGCAACGAAGAACATGAAGAAGAAGATTCATTAGCACTTCAAACCCCTCAACAACAACATTCTAGTCACGAAATGGTTTATCATAGGTAAGAATCGAAAACCCATCTCTTTAATATGGTGTTTGTTACTTTAACTAGGTTAGATTCGTCGATTTTGAACTGGAAATTGAGTTACATAGATAATTATTATCTCTTAGTTGTAATTAGTGTTTTCTATAATTTACGACTGTAAATGAAGAACTTTCAGCCGTAAGTTGAGTTACGACTTGAAAAAACCTACTCGTAACTAGTTGCCTTCAAAAATTTGAAAGTCGCAAGATCAAAACCTTGTTTTTCCTAACCGTAAGTTGGTGTAATTTATGGCTAGGTTATACCTAGACATAAATTTCTCTGTAAGTTAGGTTGTGTTTTTTTTTTTTGTGAGATTTACGGCCAGTTAATTTAGTTACATCCGACTCGATACAATATTTTCTAGCCATATATAAGTTACTTATGGCTAGCTTGCTGCTGCTACAAAGCTAGCCGTAGGCTTCTTTTGTTTAATTATTTTACGTTCTCAACATAGTTATTAACATATTAATTGTTCAATAGGAAAACACAAAAGAGAGGAAGATGTGAAGGTGAATGAGCTATGCAGAAGAAATGTACATTTGCGATTGAAGAACCCATGAACAAGCCATGGTTCGTATAGTTTGGCAACAAAATCAAGAAATTGATGAAGAAGAATAAGAAGAAGATGATAAATAGGAAGAGGAAGAAGAACAAGCACGAGAAGAAAATGCAAACTTTACTATAATTCCAAAGAAACAAAGGGCCAAGAATTTGAAGAAACCAAACTTAAAGGCAAGCATATTCCAAAGGAAAAACATGATTTGTTGACAAGTGAAAAGGAAGCAAATTTTGGGTCGATCCTGAAGATGGAGCCAAATTTTTATTCATCTACAAACATTCTTGGGCTGCTAAAGTCAATGGCATGGTGAATAATCGAGGGGTCAACAGGGTCATGTTTGTTATCTTCATTTGTTGATCTCAATCGAGGGGACTACAAAGTACTCCTGGGGCACTGCCACCCTTGTGTTTTTACTTGATAGTTTAAACCTCGAGGGTTGGTGCTACGACGATTTCTAGGAATACCGGTCTTCTCTGGGTAATTTTATGCTTTTGATTTTACTTTCTTTTGTATATTTATGTATGTTATTTTTGGTGAATTTTCTAATGTTGGTTTATATCTCCACACAATCATGGATCTACGACCATTTTCCCACTTTTAGGCCCAATAAGGATCCAATAGGACAAGGTTCCTGAGCCAGAAGCGGAAAAAGGTGAGGATGACTTCGTCCTATAGGGAAGAAATTCTCCTTCAGGGAAAACCAACTAAAACACAAAGAAAAGACAATTCCTTCTTTGAGGTTTAGGTTAAATTCTTTGACGATTGAGGACGTGGTTTTTGACCCCTACTTGAGCATCAACAAGTCTAGTGGTGAAGATGAGTGTGTGTTGTCATACATTGACTACTATAACGACCCTTTATTCTATCTACAGGTTTCGTAACAACCAACCTGTTAGGGCACTATGCTCGGTTGAACCCACCGACGTTGGTATGTCAAGTTGGTTTTCAAAGTTAGTTGACCAAAACACAATACTTGATTTAAGTCAACTAAAGTCAGTTTCAGACTAGGGTTAGATTAGGATGTTGAGACTCGGATATGGAAACCTGACGATCGAAGATGGATCGGAAGCGAGGAATCTACGAGACTTCGTCAAAGGTTAGTACAACTTTGATTCGATGAATGTCTATTACCTTTTCTATCATCCGAAATATAGTCAAGATTTTAATATGACTATAGTGTAAATTGAAGAAGAAAATCCTTCCCATGATTGATTCATCTCGATAATAATCTTGAGTGTGACGATCCAGTTCTACTTGATTAAACTAAGGATATTTTCAGGATTTGTGATTGCAACATTAAGTTAATACAATCTAACTTTACTTAGTTTGGAATTTGAAGAGTAATCTTCTCACTTATGATCATTAGGTTCGCCAACCTTTGTTTTTAGGTTCGCCAACCTAACAAGCTTTTCAAGCTATAGGTTTGCCAACCTTTGTTTTTAGATTCGCCAACCTATATAGAGTAAAATCCCAAAAGTTCACTTTTTAGGCAACTAGGTTCGCCAACCTTTAAATTTAGGTTCGCGAACCCAATGGCGTGACTTTGTCAAAGTCGGTTGACCAGTTCGTGGACTATTGTGCTATGGTCTTTACAAGGCTATTTTAAGCACCATTCTTCTTTGATTTTGAGAAAATGTTTTCACACATATTGGTGGCACTTGTGACACTATTTTTTGTGAAAGAAATCAAGGTTTTCTTTCATTTATTGATCAAAGTTAAGTTTATTAAGTTGTGATCTTGAACTAGAAAACTACTACTTTTACCGTTAGACTTTATTAAGGAAATCTCTTAAGAAGAGTAACTTCGTTAGTTATAGTATGTCTAACCTATGCTTGGTTAATTCTAGGTTATTATTCTAAGTGAATTATCTTTGGTAATTACTTGCCATATATTACTAGCAAACTTTTCAATTAATTGGAAAATGCTCATTGTTATGAAAGAATTATGTAAGGTAATAAGTCAATACTTGCCATCCTAGAAGAGTTCCTTCCTTATTAATGAGAATACTTGAATCTCAAGTTAGATTTATGTTAAGAAACTATGTCTCATTGATCACTATAAATAGAGAGGGAAATGCTACAACACATCACAACCATGTATCATTAAGTTACATAGTCGTCCTCCCAACCGTTTTATCCGTTCGACTACAAAAGACTTCACTTTGGGGATCCGTAAAGTACAAGTTCTAAACCTATTTTAATTGATAGATTTGTTCTTGTTGATTGGTCGTCTTATACAACGAAAGTTGCGAGACGTAAAAAGAACCGGTCAGGATAAAAGATTTCGCTTAGGCGTTGTATGCTTGTAATTCCTAAGGAGATCTTTCAAGGGAATCACTCGAGTTATTCTCAATTGAACTTGTTGGGTATAGCTTCAGAATAAGTTCTCTTAATCAGAACTATTGAGCTAGGGTTTTATACTCTCAGCTAGATTCAGCTCACGAATCTTGCCATTATCGTTGGAGAACGATTTTGGTGTAAAGTCTTCAATGCGGATGAAAAAACTTCTGGTGGTTCACGGCGTTACATTTGGTAACCACTAGGGGAATCAAGTGCGTAGAATCTTGCGAGGTCCAAGAGACGTAAGGAGTTCGACTGCAGTTGAATATCTTAGAGGGCATGTTCGGTCTCAACTACATCCCAGTCTGAAGTATAGTGTTTGTAGCGGCTTAATACAATGTGGTGCTCAAAATTGGACTAGGTCCCGGGGCTTTTCTGCTGGATTCCAGTTTCCTCGTTAACAAAAAATTTGGTGTCGTGTTTTACTTTATCTCTGCATTATATTGTTTATCATTATATTAAAGTATTTTAAGTGGTGTTGATTACATAGCCTGACAAGAATTTTTTTATTTAGATTCTAGTTTACGTTCGTGAACAAGTCAAGTTTTATACTGGTGGGAATTCGGGTATTGGAAACTAGATCTCTCTAATTTTACTTTGTTACACAATCCTCTTGATTCAACAAGGGATATATGTCTACCTGGTTCGTGATCGAAAGTTGGTGGTGTACCTTGGTATCCCCTCCTTTTCAATTGGTATCAGAGCCTGACAAACACAGAAAAGATATAACAGTCTGTGTTTGAGTCCAATTTGAACAGATGGACGACAGTTCATCGTTATCTGTCAAGACACCACCAAGATTTGATGGCACTAATTATTTATGCTGGAAAATTCTTATGCGTTCTTTTATCTAGTCTAGAAATTTCCAGACTTGGGTTCTTATAGACAAGGGATACACGGTGTCTCGAAACCTATGAAAATCGTTGATTTCTAAGGGAATGACTTAGAAGATGCAAAGTGCAATTCTGA
This sequence comes from Papaver nudicaule, assembly GCA_023529015.1. Taxonomy (NCBI): domain Eukaryota; kingdom Viridiplantae; phylum Streptophyta; class Magnoliopsida; order Ranunculales; family Papaveraceae; genus Papaver; species Papaver nudicaule. Next base: position 9,389 of record JAJJMA010298138.1, read on the forward strand.
TGGATTAAATTCTATCATACATGCCATAAGTCCAGATCTCCATCATCTTGTTGCTACATGTAAAACTTCGAAAGAAGCTTGGGATATCTTGGAAACAGTGTTCGAAGGAAATTCCCCGAACAAAGAAGGTAAACTTCAAAATCTGACTTCTGGGTGGGAAAACCTTCGCATGTCGGACGATGATATTTTTATGAAGTTCACCTCAAACTTTCTGAGATCGTGAATGCCTCTTTCTCTTTAAGTCAAACCATCTCATACAAGGACATTGTGTGTAAAATTCTCAGATGTTTACCATCTCGATATGAATCAAAGAAACACGTCATCATGGAAGGGAATAAGCTTGATGAATTATCAAGGAGTGATCTCGTTGGTAAATTAAAGAACTAACCTTGACAAAAGTGGATGCAAAAACAATGATTGTGAGGATGTTTCTGATGAAGAACTCGAAAATTCAGTGTCTTTAATTACACGACAATTTAGAGATCTTCTGAAAAACAGAAATAAATGTTTTATGAAGAAACCTCCTACCTCATCAAATAGGCCTCACGATCAAGTCCCTCCAATGAACAAACATATTCAACAAGATGAGGAGGATGAGGATATGCCTCAATGCTTTAATGCAAAGGTTATGGACATCTGGCTAATGAATGTCCTAATCTTAGGAAATACACAGGATGGAGAACACTTTGTGCCACCCTTGATGATCATTCAGACTCTTATGACTCTGAAGAAGATACCTCCAATGTTGCCTTTTTAGCCGAAAGTGTCAACACCAACATTGGTAGTTCTGAGAATTTGCTCTCATCTGATTATGTGGTTGACATGATGGAATATACTCCTGTAGAAGAGACACCTAATCCTGATTGGTTAGGGTCATCTCATCCTCTTGAATTAGACAATGTTATTACAACGGTCTCAAAATCAAAGCAAAGGAAAGTCCGTCACAAGTTTAGAAAAAGGACATACCTATCCAAACTGTTTTAGGTACAAGAAGAAAGTAAGATATGTCAATCAAATTCAAAGATGGGCGACAAGACTTTTGAACATGCTTGCAATCTTCCGTGAGTCTTGCAAATCTTCTGATTCTGCTTCTTCTCAAGGTAAGAATATTATCTCTAAGAGTAAAGTATTTATTCATAAGGGAAAGAGAGAAAGATCCAAATGAGGAAAACTCCAAGGAATGAAATTTAGTCGTTCACAAGCCGGTGAGCGAAATTGCGCTCACCAAAACACAACAAGATTGTGTTTGGGCTGCATCCTCATCTTTGTGCCCATTTTATGAGAGATGAGGTATGCATATGTGTGGGCACGTCCAGTGTTTTTAGTATTTAGGTTCTTTGTAAATCACTTTGCATGAGTTTTTGGTTTTATTTGTTGTTTCACCAAGAGTTTTTAGTGGAGGCTCTAGTATCTTATGGTATATTATCATAGGACACTTAATTATGAACAATACATGCCCTTGTATTTCATGAAGACAAGAATCTGTATCTCAAAATTGTCGAGCCTCTCCTCCATAGATATGTGCCCATATCAAGTTTGTTATTTAACTTTTTGTTTCTTGGTTTATGACTATAAATACCAAAGTTGTTGTCATACTTGTCTTCACAACATCTTGTTGGAGTAGTTTACTTAAAGATGCTGCCACGTCATATATGGGTACAAAATGTAATGACTCGAAGTGGGTATCAACACACTTTATGCTCCTTGTAGTACATTTCCCTGCCTCTGCCTTCTAAGGAAAGAGTCGAGAATAGGATCCATGAGATTTCTTACCTATAGATGATAGGTTGCATCCATAACATGAATGCATTCATCTTCTGTGAGTGTCATATTTCATATGTACCTTAAAGACCCCACCCCCACCCCCCAGTGGAGTACCCGTGTAAGCGTAGAACGAATGGTCCGCACCCTGCGCTCCACATGGAAGGTCCAAATGTAACCGCCACAGCTTGTAACTGGTATATCCAGCCTAGCAGTACTGGATTACTGAGGGTGTGTCCTCGGTGATCTCTTAAATACAGAACCACTTCCCTTAAGGAAAAGAGGAGGATACGATCCAGAAAACATATCCCAGTTAGGTTGGAAGGTATGAATCTAATATAACAAGGAGTTCTTTTATCTTGTCTTGGTCTTAGCATAACTTAGTGTTCTACTGGTGCTGTTCTAGCCTTGTGCGGAAACACCAACAATGGAGTAGTATCTTTGATATGGGTTTAATGCACATGAGTAGAAATAGCTCGGGGTAGTTGAGTCTAGTAAATTTCTAGCAGCTACATCTTCCTAACAAACTGTAGTTTCTAATCACACTTGTCCGTCTCCTCACAAGAGTTTCAAACAAAAAGATTATTTTTAGTGGGTTTATTTTCATAGCCTTTTTTTAAAATAATAAACAGGGAGGAACCCCGAAGTTACATGACAGAACAAATACCCGAACATACACGACAATACGTTAAGCGATTTACAAATATAACTAGAATCTTGTAGCCAGAATCCTGTGACCAGAATCCAATAATAGTGACCGGGCCAACAAACAGTAACAATAACACCCCACATACATAAGGGTGAGTTTGGATCGATGGAGCCTGATCCACAACTCGGGTGATAATTTTTTTAGCCAATCTGATAACCTCCAATATCAGACACACCATGAGACCAAGTTTGATTGCCATTTCGCACGACATTTGGACAACAACTTCACCGACAACCTCGATGGAACCCATCCAACGGCCAGAAACGGACATACCAAAATTAGGGTGATACATCTTCCAAAGAAGACCATCACCAAACTCACAGCAACCAAGAGAGCGAACAACCCATAAGATTAAAATTAAAGGAAGGATGGGGAACTTGTAGATGAAAATTGAAACCCCAGTTGGAAGACAATCATTTATTTTTGCAAAGAGAACATGTATCCGCCTGGAAAGACAAATTAAGACACAACAAGCATCCTTTGAGGGAAACGCCAGATCTTGAGGAAGACCAAAGCCAGGATCTCACAGGAGAAACTTGTCGAAGAGAAAAAGATCGCTGCAACACACCTTTATTAGGAAACTAATAACTATAACATACAATCTATAGACAACCCAAGATCAGCACACAACAAGCATCCTTTGAGGGAAACGCCAGATCTTGAGGAAGACCAAAGCCTAAATCTCGTCGGAGAGAAAAAGATCGCTGCAACACCGCTTTATTAGGAAGGACATTAATAACTATAACATACAAACTAGAGAACCCATAATGAAAACAGTCAGACAAACCATTTTTCCATGGATCTTGATCAAGATTTAAACCTACGAAACAAACATAAAAAAAGAGAAAATTACAGGAGATAACAAAGAAGATGAGATACAAACAAACAGGAGTAAAAACATAAGATATCAACCCAGATCTGCACCACAAGGGGCTGACTTGAGCAGGAAGAGATCGCCTGAGTAGTTTTTTTCGTTGACAAGAAAAGGAATTTTAGAAAGAGAAAGAGGAAGGGAAAGAGAAGAAAAACTATCTCTTTAATCTTTTTCTTCAAAACAAATTTAAAAGGCAATCAACACGAGGATTTCTTTTCATAGCCATTAAGATGCTTTTTGAAACTCTTCCTGACTTAACAATCTCCTTTCAAAAGCAACCCGACAAAACCATGTTTCTTGAACGTGACTCCACTACCCAATTGATTTGATAATGTCAGCTTTTTAATTCAGAGTCACATGGGTATAAGACTTATTGAGCATGTGGGATTTTTAAAAGCCCGTACTGAAAAGGCATTTTAAACTGCAGTCAATCTCTACTACCTAAGGCCGGTTCCAATGGATCCAAACAAATCAAAGGCATTTTGACAGAGTTGAGTGGGATTTTTTAATAGCTATCCTGAAGCAAATGGGCTTTAGCAAAGAGTGGTGCAATCTAATCCACCAATGTATTAGTACCACCAATCTAGCTATCCTCCTGAATGGTGTGCCATGTAAATTCTTCCAGCCAACAAGAGGTGTGAGACAGGGTGACCCCCTTTCCCCATACCTCTTCATAATGTGCATGGAAGATTTTTCCAGGGCTCTTCTATCTGCTGAGTCAAAGAATCAAATTCAAGGAATAAAAATAGTCAGCAATGCTCCCTCTGTCAGTCATCTTCTCTTTGCAGATGTTTGTATAATTTTCTGCAAAGCTAACCCAGGAGAAGATGACAAGATAGTGAATATTCTGAATCAATTCAGTGAATGTTCTGGGCAAATGATCAATCTAGCAAAATCTGGTGTTTTCTTCAGTAAAAACACCTCCAGAGAAATTGAGCTAGATATAATCAAAAGCCTGGGAGTCCAACCAATCCCATTAAATGACACATACTTGGGAACACCTATGTTCACTCATAAGTCTAAGATAAAAGCTTTCAATCCTATCTTAGATAAAATGAACAATAGACTGAATGGGTGGAAAAACAAGATTTTAACCCCTGCTGGAAAAGTAGTTCTAATAAAGAATTCCACTTCCACAATGGCTGTCTACCAGATGAGTACATTCATCATCCCTAAGACAATCATTGAGGGAATGGATAAAATCCAAAGAAGATTTTTCTGGGGAAAGGAGGAAAATCAATCAAAAGGCCTGCATCTAAAGGC
>JAJJMA010298139.1:0-11903 GCA_023529015.1 Papaver nudicaule
AAACTGGACGAGGTCCCGAGGTTTTTCTGCAAGGCAGTTTCCTCGTTAAAAAAACGTTTGGTGTCTTGTGTGCTTTTACTTTCCGCATTATAACTCTGATTTATAATTAAAGCACCAAGTAGTACGTTATTGCCTAACTGTCGAGATTACTCCAGTTAGAGGTTTGGATATTGATTTTTGAGATCGTCCAGACTTTTACCATAAGACTCACGAGCCAAAACGAAAAGTTGGTAGTATTTCGGTACCCCTTCTTTTTCAACCGTGCCATATAACTCGTAGGGCCCTTACAATTTATATGAGCATCGGCTCTGTGCCTGCTATGCGAGGTCATTTTGTTTGTTGGCGTTTTTGCCTCGGTGTTACAGCCTTTTTGTTTGTTGGCGTTTTTGCCTCGGCGTTACAGCCTTTTTGTTTGTTGGCGTTTTTGCCTCGGCGTTACAGCCTTTTTGTTTGTTAGCATTTTTGCCTCGGCGTTACAGCCTTTGACCAGATCATTCTTTCGGAGTTTGATTCGGCGTTCACGCCGTGTAAAATTCTCTTTTATTTCGGGGATACTCGATACATAATATATATAATATTTTATATATAATATTTCCTTATGTATTTTGCATTCCACGCGTTGCCAAGTCCGAAGCCGTCTTTTTCGTCAATTAGTTTGTAAGCTCATTTTCCCGCCTTCTGCTTGATTTTGTACGGGCCTTCCCAAACTGGCTCTAGCTTTCCTGCGTTTCCTTTTTGGTATGGCGGTATTTCTCGTAGTACAAGTTCGCCAGGCTGAAACTCTCTTTCGATTACTTTTTTGTTGTATCCTCGGGCTGCCCCTTTTTGGTAATTAATGATGTGTTGCCGAGCCTCCTCCCTTTCTTCTTCGAGGTCATCTAATTTTGAGTATATTAGATCTGCTGATAGGTTCTGCTCCCACGCTTTGTATTTATCCGTTGGTATCATTATTTCTGTAGGTAGAACTGCCTCTATTCCGTATGTTAGGTGAAAAGGAGCCATTCCCGTTGCTCGTCTTTGTGAGGTTCAGAATGCCCATAGTACGTTGTGCAGATGTTCGCACCACTGCTTTTTGTGCGGCAATACTCGTTTTTTCAAGTTGTCTCATATTGTTTTGTTTGTTGCCTCTGCCTGTCCGTTACTTTGAGGATATATTGGCGTCGAAGTACCTAGCCTTACGTTGTATTGATTTAGTAGTTCTCTAACTTCGGCGCTGAGGAATTCTTGGGCGTTATCCGAGACTATCTCTGCAGGTACTCCGAATCGACAGAATATGTTCTCCCAGAAGAAGGTAAATACTTCTTTTCCCGTGTGACTCCGTAGAGCTTTGGCTTCGATCCATTTGGAAAAGTAATCGGTTGCAACTATAATGTACCTTCTTTGTCCCGTTCCTGGAATGAATGGGCTGACGATGTCTACCCCCCATTTGGCAAAAGGCCATGGGCTCAGTACCGAATTCAAGTTTGTTGCTAGTGCATGGATTCGTTTAGCGAATCTTTGACATGGGTCGCATTTTTGAGAGATGCTCTTCGCGTCGGCGTGCATATATGGCCAATAATATCCCTGAGCCTTGGTTCGCTGCGCGAGTGCTCTTGCACCGCTGTGGGTTCCTGCCTCTCATCTGTGCAGTTCTTTCATTAGTGCAAGTCCGTCTACTCGGTGTACACACCTTAATAATGGTCCCAGGAATGAGTGTCGATGTAAGACCCCGTCTATGAGTCGGTAATTAGCAGATCTACTGGTCACTTTGTGTGCTTCCAGTGGGTTGCTTGGCAATTCTTTGTTCTCCAAGTATTTCCTAATGGGTACTCTCCAGTCTTCATACTCTTCTTGGATGGTCATCACCAGCTCTCCTTCTTCGGCTGATATTGATGATTTCTTTATTTTTCCAATTTCAATGGAGATTATATTTTTATCTGTTACCTTGGAGGCAATGAACGCTAGAGCATCCGCATGCCTATTGTCCTTTCTACAGATGTGTCGTATTTTGAGATGTGGAATTTTCGACATGAGCGTTCTTGCCAATTTCTTATATTTGGACAATAAATCGTTGGATTGGTAACTTCCATCCAATTGTCGTACCACCAGTTGCGAGTCCGTTGTTATTCGCGCTTCCTGAATTTCCATGCTTATCATGCGCTTTAGAGTATGAATCATTGCTTCATATTCGGTTTCGTTGTTGGTTGCTTCGAACTCCAACCGAAGTGCGAAGACGGTGCGCTCTCCTTCGGGTGACGTGAAGACTATGCCTATCCCTCGGCCATCACTGTTTACTGAACCGTCGATGAAGATTTCCCATCTCCGAGGATAGCATTGTTCCAGAAGGTCGTCAGGCCCGTCATCATCTTCGATTCCCAAAATCGGTTCGTCCTCGTAATCTTCTTCTATTGGAAACTCGGCTAGGAAGCCTGCAATGATCTGCAATTTTAATGCCGTTCTAATTTCATATTCCACATCATATTGTCCAATTTGAGCGTTCCATCTTGCGATTCTTCCTGCTGCTTGGAGATTTTTCAGAATGGATTCGATTGGTGTTTTTGTCAGTACGATTACTTTGTGAGCCTGGAAGTAAGTCCGAAGCTTTTGCGTCGCTACTACTAGCGCGAGGATTAGTTGCTCCAACTTGGTGTAGTTCTTCTCAGCTGGAAAAGGGTCCTACTGATGTAGTATACTGGCTTCTCTTCTTCTTTAGTTGTTACCAGTACTGCGCTAATGGCATCTTTATTCGCAGCTATGTATAGTTTCAAATTTTCGTCTTTCTCTGGGCGTTGTAGTGCAGGTAAGCTTGCTAAGTAGGTTTTGATCCCCTGAAATGCGGCCTCCCGCTCGTCCGTCCACACGAATTGCTCCCCCTTTTTTAGTATGTTAAAAAAGTCCTTACATCGGTCCGAAGACCGTGCAATAAATCTGCTAAGAGCAGCCAATCTTCCATTTATAGCTTGTACCTCTTTTATGGTTGTTGGCGATGGCATTTCTCGGATTGCTTGCACCTTTAGCGGGTCTGCTTCGATGCCAGTTTTTGTAACTATGTATCCCAAGAATTTTCCAGAGGTCACCCCGAAGATGCACTTTGCTGGGTTGATCTTCATGTTAATTTGGCGCATCTTTTCCAGTATTTCACGCAGGTCTTTCACATGGGTGCCGGCTTTTTTGCTTTTGATCAACATGTCATGTACGTAAGCTTCGACGGTATTCTTTAACCAAGGACGAAAGATGTTCTCCATGGCCTTTTGGTAAGTGGCACCGGCGTTCTTCAACCCGAATGGCATTCTGGTGTAACAGTATAGCCCATTGGATGTCAAGAACGCCGTGTGTTTCTGATCTTCTTCTGCCAAAGGAATCTGGTTGTAGCCAGAGTAACCGTCCATGAAGCTTAACAGCTCGTGACCGGCAGTTGCGTCCACCATTTGGTCTATGCTGGGTAGGGGATGTGGATCCTTGGGACACGCCTTGTTTAAATTGCTGAAGTCAATGCATATGCGCACTCCTTTGTTTCTTAGGTACAATGACCATGTTTTAAATCCAATCGGCATATTGTATTTTTTTGTAATTCATGTTTCAATCATCTTAGTTAACTCTGATTCGACCGCCGTCTGGTATATGTCTGCTAACTTCCGAGGCCTCTGCTTGAATGGTCGTGCCGACGGTTTTATGTCTAAGTGATGACATGCCAAGCTGGGATCTATTCCTGGCATTTCACTCATTTTCCAGGCAAAAACATCAGCGTATTCCTTCAGCAGATCTTCCAGTTCATCTCGCTGCTCCTTTGTCATCAATGTTCCAATCTTTACAATCTTCGGATCTTTATTGGTTCCGGTATTCACATCCTCGGTAGGCTCTGTTGGAGTAAAGTTCTGAGTATCTTCGTTCATGGCACTGGGGTCCTTCGGTGCTTCCTTCGTGATTACTTTTTTGCCTTGTATTATTTGATTAATTTCCTCGTGAATCATCTTCTCCTTTTGCTGCTTGTGCCTTTCTCTTCGATTGCGCCGCGCATTTTTTCTTTGATCGATATCTTTCTCGTGGCATATTTTGGACTCCGCGCTCTCGCCTTTGATTTCACCAACTCCTTCGGGGGTTGGGAATCTGAGTTTCTGATGTAATGTAGAAGGTACTCCTAAGACCCCATGCAACCATGGTCGTCCCAGGATTGCACTGTATGGTGATTATATGTCAAGGACACAGAATGTTGTTTTCAACTCCATCGATGCTACGTACACTGGTAATGAGATTTCTCCCTTTGGTTTTGACGCTCTTCCATTGAATCCGTAGATGGTATAATCCGTGGGCATCAGTGGAATATCCTGGAAATATTCCCTGTAAGCCATTCCGAATAATACATCTACCGAACTTCCTGGATCTACCAGAATTCTTTGTACTGTTGTCTTATTTATGCTTACTGTTATCACTAAAGGATTATTACTTGGGCCATCTTTGGGAAGGTCTGCTGCCGAATAAGTTATTGGTTTTAGTTGCCATGGCTCGAATTTTCTTGCTTCGGTGACAATCATTATTTCTTTCCCATCTTTGTCTCTTTTGTGAATTCTTCCCCCAAAACTGCTGCTTCTTGAGCTGAAGCTCTCCCTTGTATGAATCATTGAATTGCAATGAGCGATTCGCGCTGATACTTCGTTTTGCGACTTTATGTCGATGACTTGCTCCGAAGGTCCTACTTGCTGCCTCGGTGTCTGGTCAGATTTCGAAGCCATTCTGGTTGTGACCTGTCAGAAAACAAAAAACCCGTGAGGTCCAAGGCGGCTAGCGCAGGGTACTTTGTCGGCCATGTAAGTCTGTACACTGCAACGGATTTTTTCAGACGAATTATAAGTCTTTTTTGCCCTTTTTTAGATATATCCCTAACTGCTTATTTTGTCTTTTAGCTCAAATCATCTTCCTCATCAGCTTCTTTTTATGGAGTTTTATTTCCAAATATAGCATGAATTTTGAAAACCCTAAAATGAATTTTCAGATATACTGTTTTTTTGTACTCGTTTTTCTTAGAGCTAGATTCCATTGTTTAAACGTTTAAGACGAGTATAAACTACCCTTTTTGGAAATCGACTTCCTCATACCAAGGTTTTGAAACTCTTAATGGATGACTTTGCCATCTGATGTTGTGCTAAAAAAAAACCCTTAAACATACTAAAGCCTTTAAGGTTTTTTAGACGATTTAAGGTACATGAGCTTCTTTTCGAAAAACAAGCTTTTGAAGATCTTTTGAAAAGACAAGAAAATATGCCTAAAATTTGAAAACCCGAAAAATCACAGGCAAACCCTAAGTTGTTTTAATCAGTCCCTGTTTCTAGCGCCAAACTGTACGAGTAGAAAATCTGCATAGGCTCATAAGGTGCCCAATCCATCAGATCTACTCATACATACAGTAACTTTAAACGAGATTCAATGGTGCGAGGACCATAAGAACGATACCGAAGATAACAGAACAACTATAATTCAAGACTAAATGTATAAAGCGAAGGCTAATGTGTATAAAGATTTATCTGTATTTCAATGTTGTGATTACACGGAATATAACCCTAAGGAACCATAGGAGATACAGACCTAATCCCACTCTTGCCGCTTAGGTTCTACCCAGAAAGAATCCAACCCTTACAATTTTTTCCAAGCTCGCCTTATATAGGCCGAGCTTGGGTGGTTTACAACTAATAAAGACAAGAGACTCAATCGTGGGGGTGTCAGTCCTTGTCGAGTAAGGCGGTTTATTCGGTGGTGCTCCGAGGTTGATTCTGGGGCTTCGGTCCTTTGGTGCGGATCGAATCCTTTCCTTCCAAGTCTTCATCTCGTTCGCGTATAGCTTCTCTTCCTCTCTGGTCTAGTCCGAGGCTTCGCTGCCGATCCTTTTGGTATGATTAGGCTTCTTGGATGCGAGACTCGTGTCCCGAGGGGTTTTACCCTCCACAACTTTAGTAGTGATAATAGTGATTGAGATCGTATTCTTGCGTAACATGGCCTTGTGTCATGACCAGTGTTTGATCCCACAAATACTGTGAGTCAAGAATGTATGAGACAGATTCGGTGCCATATGTCCATTACAATGGTTTGCTTGCAAACTGTTAATTGGATATGGATGAATCTAAAGGAGTGCTCTTGAGCAAAGAGTCCATGGATCACAGCTGAGGACGTTCTCACGTCTAAGTTCTGGCTCAGCCCAGTACTTCCAGCGGAATCCAGATTTGACGAAATCTGCCAGGCGCACGGTTCATGAACCAGTTTGCGTACCAGACACTCGGAAATTCCATGAGTTCGAGATGGCTATTTTGTTCACGTACCAGTACGTGAACCTGACGGTAGCTGTCTTACTGGTGTCGGATTTAGTGAATATTCTCCTAGAATTTCACCCTGAGTCAAATTCCAAAACTCCTTTATCTCTTAGATGGACTTGTGTAAAACATAAAGACCTTTTGTGTTCCATCTAACGATCCTCAATGAGTCAATAAGATAAGATTATCTCTGGTCTGTTGGATTATATCTTGAAGTGTTTTAGAGCTAACAAAACACTTGGCAGATAATTCTAAAAAGAATTCCAATTGAGATTAATCTCTTATTACTTGGTTATCAAGTTTAGGGTTTCCCTAACTTGTGGGACAAGTAATTGATTGCTTTATTCCTAAGCAACCTATCTTATTGAGTGCTATAAATAGAGGTGTCTACGGACAGATACCGCAAGCATCAAGCATACGTGAAGGTCCTTAGGGAAGATAGCGTAAACTCTTTTCACTTCGGCGAATGCTTGTTGTGGTATAGTCATCCTCTATAGGTTGCAGCTCCTTTGGGAACTCCCTACGACTATAAAGACTTCCTTAGAGAGTTGGGAAGCACAGGTAGGAGATTGAAACCATCTTTGGTTGAAATCGGATTAACCTGTAACCTTGGTAACCTGATCATGTTCTTGTCTATTCTAAAGTCCGTCTTTTCTGATATACGGCTATTCAAGAACTGATACGTTACTCAACAAGGTTGGAAAGGTAGCAACGCACGGCTGCACTCGGTGTTGTAAGACCTAGTTAGCTCCGGTTATACAAGTTCCTTAAGTGGTTCTTCGTGTATAACTGAGGTAGATTCGGATTGGGCATTGCTTACTTGGTTTGCTTGTCAGCCCCGATTCAAGAAGTAGATTTCCGTATGACCTGGATTTAACAATCCGAAGGAAGTCATCTTGTGTATGGTAAACTAAAGAGGACAGTTACACCATACGTCAACAGTTTGGTTTAAACGCCAGTATTGCTGACACAAGCCTTTGACAAAGCAACTCCTAGGCCTGTAACGGACGTCAGCTAGGGGAATCAAGTGCGTGACGATCAGTGGTGATCCAGAGACGTAAGGAAGGCGACAATAGCCAATTCACTTGGAGGGCTTGAGTTGGTCCCTGCTACATCCCAGACCGAAGTCTTATAGTAGGCTAGTGTTTGTAGTCAGTTTGTACTGGGCGGTGTTCAAACTGGACGAGGTCCCGAGGTTTTTCTGCAAGGCAGTTTCCTCGTTAAAAAAACGTTTGGTGTCTTGTGTGCTTTTACTTTCCGCATTATAACTCTGATTTATAATTAAAGCACCAAGTAGTACGTTATTGCCTAACTGTCGAGATTACTCCAGTTAGAGGTTTGGATATTGATTTTTGAGATCGTCCAGACTTTAACCATAAGACTCACGAGCCAAAACGAAAAGTTGGTAGTATTTCGGTACCCCTCCTTTTTCAGTTTCTTCATTCCTTGGTTGTAACTGCGTCTTCGTTGGTGCTTCGTGCCTTGGTCATCGATGTGTCTTCGTCGGTGCTTCGTCCCTTGGTTGTTATTCCATCTTCGTCGGTGCTTCGTTCCTTTCTTGTTTTCTTTTTTTACAATTGCGACTGGGTGTTGTGACTTTGCTTGATAAAGATTGTTAGTTAACTGGTTGGTAAATCATTAACAGCTAATTATGTGGTATGTAGTGGTAGTGGGTAGTTATAATAAATGGTGAAGAAGTTTGTAACTGCTTTATCGGGTATTGAGAGATGTTTTTGAAGGGGTGCGAGAATCAAGGAAACCTAATGTGGTCGCTTTATTTCCTAAATTGTAACGTCCGCCTTATTTAAAGCAAGTGGTTGGATGGCGACTGGAGTTTTTCTATAAAAAGCTAGTCTTCACCTTTCATCTCCTAGTGTTTCCGAGTAGTGTATAAAGAAAAGAGTGAAAGAATTTTGTAGAGAGATGGAGACAGAGGAAAGGCGCCTATGAATTATGAAGAGACTAGTAGGAGGGAACATATTCGAATGATAATGGATAGGGAGGCAAATCTTGAAGGTGGTGGTTCTTCTAGGAAGGAAAGTAATCCTGAAAAGGTGATTCGTCTCTTCGATCATCTCCTAAAAAGTGATGAAAGGAGAAGAGAACAGAGAATGAGGGAAGATGGTGGTTCTCCGTATGATTGTCGCATGGTTGAGACAAGATCATTTCTTCGTCGTCATTGTGAGGAAATTTTGTTGATGATGGGAGAGGATCCTGCTGTCTCTGATGATGAAATACCTGTGAAGGTTGAAGTAAAAGAAGAGTTCAATGATGCTGAACAGACTGCTGCCAACTTTGCTCCCGTTCTGCCGGTTGAAGATCCGTTGGTAGCTGCTGCTAATTTTGCTCCGGCTATTCCTGCTAATGTTCCGGTGATCGATTTAGAATTGCTAGATGGTCTCGATGAGGACCGTGAAACTGTGGCTGCCCGACTTCGTGGTAGACGTAGGAATAGGGGAAACTGATGTAAAACATTTTTTTTTTTGCTAAACTTAGTTCTACTTGGTTTCCTTCTTTGGTCGTTTCTACTTTTTGTTGTGTTCTTCGATACTTCAAATATTACTTCGGTCCCCCCGAATCTCCATTTCTCCATATTTTGTGGGGAATCTTAGTTGCTGGTGAATTGATGAGACTTCTCATCCCAACTCCTAAATCCAATTCTTCCCCAGTACTGCATGATATGGTGATGTTGTTTTGATAACGCAAAATTTTGTGAAGGTTGTCACTGGACCAATGTCCACTTGCAATATGATTTCACCCTTAGGTGGTATGATTGTTCCACACGAATCGTGTATGATCGGTGTTGGATAGTCTAGCTGTTCATCCCGAAGTCCCATCTGTAGGAACCGTTTGTAGAATAGAATATTATAGGTGATTCCTTCGTTGACTAACACCTTCGCAGTATTTATCCCGTGGATAGGCAGAGTGACTACAAGGGCCCGTTGTTCACCCGTATCTGCTGGCTTTCCCTTGCATCCTCGCTTCTTGGCTTGGATAGGTATACTTCGCTTTTGTTGTTTTCTTGTGAGCCGCTGTCGTTTTGCTGCTGTTCTTCGGGCTTCGGAGTGGATGAGATATATTGGCTGAATTCTCCTCGACCTAGGTATCTTTCTATCATATTCCGAAGGTGTTTTCAATTATCGGTGGTGTGCCCCCGTGTTTGGTGATATTCACAGTAATCTTTGTGGTTGCTCGTTTCTTTTCTCTGTTTTCCTCTGGTGGTTGGGTAAGTGAAATCTTTCCTGCCCCCTTCTCTTCTCAGTATCTCCGATGGTTGTAGTATTAGATATGAATATAGTATCTCCTGATATTTTTCCTTACTTCTGCTGTCTGTTGGGGTCGTTCTCCGCCTGAGTCTTTTCTTTAAATGATGGCTTTCCGCCACACGCTTTTTTGTCCTGGCCTGACGTTCTCCGCGATCCCCTTCACTGTCCTTTTTCTGGATTATCCGCAGTTCTTCTTCCTGAGTGCATGTGTTGGTTCTTAACTCCATTGTCAGCAGAGTGGCTTGTTTCTGATCGTACTTGTAACATCGTGTTTCCGGGTCCTCGTTCCGTCGTTCCTCTTTTTGACCCTCCTTCGCGCTACTTCGTGTGCTATCTTTATTATCTTCGTCTGTATCCCCGCCTTCGTAGTTTAATATGCTCAGGATGCTTTCTTGGTTCTGTTGCTTCAATGCTAGAGTTGACAGTTGACTTATGATTTTTTCGTTGGTGCTGGTCATGCTTATTTCTCTGTCTTTGCTTATCTGCTTCGGTCGCTCTTGAGTCACTTCGTTTGTCGCATGTAGATGAGCATATTCCGGCTTTCTTTGATTCCTCGCTACTTCGCTCACGCCCTTTATCATCCTCAGCGTTGATTCCTTTTAGATGTAGTATGTCGCCTCTTCGGTGTTTTCTACGGTTGTTTCCCTATCTTCGTACTCCGTGGGAATCCTATTTAGTCTCCAAAGTGTCGGGTCGATCCTATAGCTCTTCCCCTGCTTATCGTCTTTTGGAGCTTACGGCGTTCTTCGTCACCTGGAACATATAAAAGAGAAAATTGTTTTGTACCTCTGTTCGCGCTTGTCGTCAGAGATACGTTTTTTGCGCCCCGAGAGATAGTTAGATGTGTCTTGAGGCCTAGTGTTGCTGGGTTTGCCTAGGTAGGCATTCCCCAAGTGCATATATGGTCGTATGTCGT
The DNA here is from genome assembly GCA_023529015.1 of Papaver nudicaule. NCBI lineage: Eukaryota > Viridiplantae > Streptophyta > Magnoliopsida > Ranunculales > Papaveraceae > Papaver > Papaver nudicaule. The sequence continues at coordinate 10,461 of JAJJMA010298139.1, forward strand.
ATGACCGCCGAATCAGCACAGGGTGGGATTTATGCAACGAAGATTTGTTTTGGCCCAGATTTTTGTTTGTTTCAAGCTTTGCTCTCTTAAGCGTTCGGGTAAAGACCGCTAAGAGGATTCTGGTGTTCTTCAAAGGTAGCGTTTTAGCTTCCTACTACTCAGGTCTGGGTTTTTTGTACCATGACTTCTATTTCAATTTTCTACAGCATAAAAGGGCAATAGATAACTTAGATGAATAATATGCTGGTGATGGAGCACCAGAGTGGTCAAAAAAGACCCTAAGTGTCATAAATTCGTTTTAGCCTATGAACTATTGAGATAGTTATCTGTTTATTTATACCCGATCTTCCAATATAAATTCTTGGGTTTCACTTATCAAGAAAAGCGTAGATGTAACTGGGAAATCTCTGTAAAAAAGAAAGAAAATATAGAGTGAGAGCAAGCAAAATCAAAACGAGTGCTGAAAACCACGTTGCTGAAATTTCCCAAGGACACTGGTCCCTGTTTCTAGCGCCAAACTGTTGATACTAATTTTCCCATATCATACTTACATAAGGTTTTTAAGGTTAATGACGACTAATACTAAGTAATAACTAGAATCCTCGCTCATCCTCGTATCCACTGAATGGAACAACGATCTTATAAGCTCATCAGAAACTTTAGGATAGAAGATAATGGTAAAAAACGAATTGAGCAAGTCGGATCCACAACAAAGTGTTTCATCTCCTTATAATCAAATCATATCTATAAATCATATTCATAGCATCATAATGGAGTTCTTTCGAATTCTATCTATCTTGATTCAATACAGTATGGGGTTTGCACTAAGTATCGTGATATCCTGATCCCAAAAGATTTCTTAGCTATAGTATCTCCCCTTGCAATTTCGTCGACCCCTTCCTCAATGGTGAGAAGGGGTATTTATAGCGAGTGTACGCGGTAACTTCTCTTTGTTGCCCTTCGTTTCTTCTGTTGTCTGATGGTCTTTGCTGACAGCTAGTTTCTGCACACCGCTCTCGTCCTCCAATTCTGGGTTGACACCTCTTAGTTGGTGTATATCTTGGTTATGCGGATCTCTTGATGTTCTTGATGTCCTAATTCTTATCCATTAAGTTGCTTAATACCGTTGTCTACTCCAGCCATGTATTGACACATGCCCCTAGCCTTCTGTATACCTATAAAGTGTTGATGTGACTGCTTGGAACGTGCTTGAGTCGGTGGTGTCTTCCTTCGTACTTTTGGTTGTCGTGGTTGCGTACTTCGGGGTGGTTTCATACTTCGTTTCGCCTTATCCCTTGGGCCTTCTTGCTTCTAGTCGAGGTTTGTAGGACCAGCGATATTTATGTGTTAACAATATATTCGGTAAAAAAAAATATGAGTTGTTACGTACACTTCTTGTGTATAATTTATCAATGAGTTATATGGGTTCCAGTTTTAAACTAT
>JAJJMA010298148.1:0-11820 GCA_023529015.1 Papaver nudicaule
CAAATAGCTTATCATGTGTCCAGCCGAAGAGTATATCGATAGAGCTACCAGGGTCTACCATTATTCTCGGCATTGCTAACTCTTCGATATGCAGAGTTATGACCAATGGGTCGTTGTGCAATCTTCCTCCGTCCGGGATGTCCAATGCTGAAAAGTAGACTGATTTCTTTTGCCAATCCTCGAGATGCGCTTTTGTTTCCATGCTCATTATTTCCTTTCCTTCGAAGTCTCTCTTGTGAATTCTACCGGTTATGCAGTTTCTGGATCTTTGCTCACTAACTTCTGCATGTACTATCGAATTGCAATCATTGTATCTCGGAATATTTCAATCAATTGTGATGACATACGCTTCGTGCTTCTTTTCTTCCTTTGGTTGTGGCTGATTTGGCGGTGGGTTCGATAGTTCCAGAAGGTGGTTAAATTTCCCTTTTGTAATAAAGTAATAGATTTGATCATGTGGAGTAATGCAGTTCTCAGTGGAATGTCCATAAAACTTGTGGAATGCGCAGAAGTCCCTCGAATTTCTTGTGTGGTTTGGTTGGTTTCCCCTACTCTTTGGGTATCTTATTTCGCCCGCTGCTCGGACTGCTCGATGCTTCGAAGGGCTGCTTCAATGGAAACACACAACTTTGGCAGTTTTTTGTCCTGAAATGGAGGAAATCCCGATCTAGTTGTACCGAACTTTCTGCATCCCCTCCTTGGGTTGTTTGCCTCGTAGCCTGCTCGGGAATCATTTCCTCTGCTGTCGTTGTATCTTCTATTATCAATGTATCTTCCATCACTAAATTTTTCTTCGTTACTATATCTCGCATTGTCGTTCTGTCTTTCCATTTTCGAATAATCGCCAACTTGATTGCTTACGCCATGATCTCGTTCCTCCAATGATAGGTTATTTATCAAGTGCACCTGCTTCGATATGGTTTCCTTGCCTAGGGCTGCTTGTTCCTTGATTTCTTCCAACCTGATTCGCTCCTTCTGATATTTCCGAAGATCTTGCAATGTTTCTACGTTCTTGGAGAAGATCTTATCGTACAACGGATGATCCTTGTCGAGTGCATTTAAGTATGCTCTTACTTTATCCTTTTCCGAAGCTCCGTTTCCAACCTCCACGCATTGCGTTGTCCACCTCTCAGTCGGGCTTTTCTGTGCCGGGTTTGGATGAGTTGTTGTAGAGGAAGTGTAGTATGAAGACTTTGGATAGTTCCTCGAAAGAAATTGAGTGTGCTGCCTGACTATCGTACCAAGCTAGGGCCTCACCCTTCAAGCTAGATGGGAAATACTTGCAAAGGACTTCGTTTCTGTCTGCCCAAGCTAGGAATAATCTTCGGTACATTTTGACGTGGAGGGTCTTGTCTCCCATGCCGTCGAAGATCGAGTTAAAGACAGGCATGGTACATTTTACTGGTATGGGCTTGCTTAACAGTTATGGGCATAGTGGCGAGGTTGACTTCATTGATTGCTTGATTCAACGTCGCTTTATCAGTTGATTGTATTCTGTTGTCGAAGATATCTGCGCGCATTGACTTGATTTGGTCCATCATGACTTTTTGTAGTGCTAAGGTCTCGACATCCTTTCTTGCTTGCTCGTTTTCGTATATCAACTGGATGTTGTTGCCCCTTGGCCGAATGCTTGGCTCGATATCTCCTTTTCATGCCACCCTGGTCGCCTGGATGTGTCGGTGCGGTTTATCGACACGTGTGACCTTTTGGAGTGAGAACTTTCATGGGGACGAGAGTGCCCTTCATTGCTTCGCTTGTAGTTCGAGGCTGACTTTTCAGCTGCTTTCTTATTTGCCTCGGCTAACTGTTTTTTGAGCTTTCTTATTTTTCGATTTTTCTTCATTAGTTTCCTGAATTGTGTAGCCCTCGTCGTTTCTTCCTCGTTAGGCTGTTGTGCTTGGGTTACTTCATTTGGGATTTCGTCCTCCTCTTCGTCATTTTCCTCTTCGACTCCTTGGATTTGTTGTAGCGGGAGCTTGTCCTCCTCTGGAAATCCTTCCCCGTCGGGTCCCAGATATTCTACTAATACTTCATCTTCGTTTACTTGCTCCCTTTGCTGGACTGTGCTTGCCGCTATTTCTGGTGATAATCCTTTACTAGGTGAAAACCTAGTGTTGTGCCTCGAAGAGTCTTTCCTTGTTTCGATGAACCTACTCCTTGCCTCGGCATCTGATTTGACTTCGAAGCCATGACGATGGTGACCTACAAAAAGTAAAAAACCCGTGAGGTCCAAGGCGGCTGGTGCAGTGTACTGTGTCTGACATGCACCCTAATGGTTGTAACTGAGTCTGACATGGGAGATTTTAGGGAGGATTACTTGCGTACGATCCAATGGGATTTTGATTCTAAAATTTCTTTTTATGATTATTTCTTCTAACCGTTTTTTTTTTTTTTTTTTTTTTTTTTTTTTTTTCAGATCTACCTTCCTAATATGGGGATTTTGTTCCTACCCGTTTTCGAATAAGGACACTGAGTTGGTCTAAAAGTTTCAAAACTGCTTTCTCAGTATAAATTTGATAAAGAAACCCTAAAATATCCTTGAGCTATTTTCTAAAACAGGAATTGTGGACGGGATTCCAAGGGTATTTGTTGGAAATACAAGTATCGGATTCCTAGTGGAAAACCCATTTTCCTCTAGATTTTATGAACACCTTTTTTTTTGTGAGAAAACCTTTTTTGTGCTCTGGATTAGATCTTTGTTTTTCAAAACTCAGATTTCCTGAAGTAACATCGACCTTATCGTACTGATGATTTGCTCAAAACCCTTAAGTATACTAAAGCTTAAGATCTTTAGACACCCAAGGTGGTGGAGCTTATGATAATTATAGTACCAAAAGAAAATCTTGAAAACCCTAGAAATTTTTTTAAAACATTTGAAAATCACAGAAATCACAGGCAAACCTAAGTTGTTTTAATCAGTCCCTGTTTCTAGCGCCAAACTGTGTCGGTATAAAATCTGCATAGAGACGTTATACCGAACAACCATGAAATACTATGAAAAGCTATGATTATAACCCTTTACTCTATGCCTTGATGATTACGAGATTGAACAATACATATATATCGAGAGGCAGATTCGAATGCAAATGAACATGAGATTTATATATTAACCATTACTGAAAATACTAGCTTTGGATATTACTACACATGGAAGTTATGTCCCAAAGACCTGAGGAGATACTAACCTAATCCCTCTCACACGCTTTAGGCTACACAAAAATTCCAACCCTTACAATGGCTCTCGAGCCATTTTTATATAGGCGGAGTCGAAGGTGGATTACAGATAATGAGACAAACGACTCAATCGTGGTGGTGTCAGACTTTGTCGAGTAAGGCGGTTACTATTCGAGGTGTCTTCGAGGTTCCTTGTTGTTCTCGACTCCTTTCTTTCGACATGTCCAACCCTTCGAGGCTCTCCTTTCTGTGGAGTATTCGACTTCTCGGCTGCTCCTTCGACATCCTCATAACTGTCGAGCCTTATTCCTCCGTTTTCAGCCCGAGACTTATCTTCCCTTATCAAGAGCTGTGTCAAGCTTCCTTCGTAGCTTTTGTACCCCCTACAATGATGGTGAACCAATTTTGCTTTTAAATGTTAAGAGATGTAGACTTTTAATTTTTTTTATGTGCAAGTTAAATGATTTAGCAGTTATTTGTTGCTTTTGTACGGAAAAAAAAATTTGTTTCTCTCTATTTGCACCCATATATCTCACACATGTGGACCACAAAAAAAAAAAAAAAAAACTTAAATACAAAAAAAAAAAAAAACTGCCTTAATCGTTTTGTAATTGGTAAAATCCCTATGAAGAGATTTTACCAATACACCCGATCTAACATACATGATACATATAAACATAAGGATTTATTAGTGATTTGTGGTGGTATTATTACATGGAATTCCATGAGAACTTGAAGTGTTCTTCATGTTCTTGAGTAGAGGAGAGTTGTAGAGAAGGAGATGGGGGTAGAGAGAGAAAGTAGTCGCGACCATCCCTTTCTTTTAGGGTTACATTGCTTTTTATATGAGACCTACTCAACGAATTTAGCAAACTACCCTCAATGGGAATCCTATGCTAGAATTCTTCTATGGTGTATCTTCTCCTAGGCGAGGCTGAGTTACAACCACCTTAGTTTGGCGCCACCTGACGAATACACTTCAACACTCAATAGTTATTTGTCCTCCACCGCTGACAAGCATGGTCGGCGACCTTATTTTCTATTCTTCTAACTTCAGCGGACTGGCCTTCTACTGGATAAGGATTGCTGACTCGGATCCCACTGAGTCAACGAGTCAACTCTGACAACCTGACCACTCTGATCTTCTCATAAATGCTCAACTACTTCTCATCTTCTTGTCGGTGAAGTGTCCTTTACCCGCTGATCACAGTTCGCTCTTCCATTCTTCTGACGATATTCGTTGATGTAGCTTCAGCGGCATTTGTTGATGTAGCCTCAGCGACATTGTATGCCAATCTCTCACACCTAGTAATTCGGTGTTGCCTTTCGTTGATGATTCTGTACTTCTCAAAGATAGTCTTCTTACGCAGCTTCCCTTTGCATATGGATGGTTCGCAGATTAATCCTTAAGCAAAATCTTCTTGAAGCGTCATCTGGTGCAGGCGGAGTAACCAATAAAGTCTTCGAAGTAGCTTTGTTGGATCTATTCTTGATTTGGATGGCTTTTTTCGGCGAACTGTCTTGGACGAATCTTCTGTTGGCGGCCATGGCTCTGACATGGATTGACGTGTTGTCTTCAATCGTGCTTGACTGACTCTGAGCTTTGGACTTTGGTGCGCTGATGTAAACTTGAGCGGATCTTCTATCTTCAGCGGATGACCATTGCTTGTGGAGAATACCGTTGTGCGAAAATCTATGGAGCTTTTCCTTCAATAGGATGGCAAGGTTCGGCGACCATTAATGTGAATGAGGTATTGGTTGTTTTCGCCGTCTTCAAATACATTTGTTGTTGAGTGTTAGTTGATGAAAATCTGGGAATCTTTCGACGATCTTAGCTTGGGGTGAAGGCTTTATCTGCTTCTTCAACTGGAAGAGATATGAAAAGCTTTGCGGCCCAAGGTATACTTCGGCGATCTTTGTTGTTGAGGATCCTGATCTGAACTGTCTACTTGTGAACTTCAGAGCGGTAATTGTATATCAGCGGACTTTGCGAGTGACAGTTGATTGAATTTTTGTTGTTACTGAAGGAACTGAGCGGAAGAGTATAACTTGCTTTTAAAATATATATATATATATATATATATATATATATATATATATTTCCACCTACTCTTGCGCGAGGTTCTGAAGCAACGGCTCTAGATTCATCGACTTGTGGTTGACGTGTCTGCTCTCCTACTTTTATCGCCATGCCTGCTTTGTATTGATTTAAAATCCTTGTATTCACCATGTGATGTCTTGCAAATGAATCATAGAGAAATCAAAAAGAAAATTTGTTTTTTTAGCTTCGTTAATATACTTTTTAGCTTTGTATTTCATATACATGGTTGCCCCTTTTTGCTTTGAAAAGTAAGGAACCGAGACTTTTGAAAGCAAAAACAAAACAAGACTTGTGCACTTTTCTACATAGAAAATTTAAAATTTTGACATTTTGTATATGGCTCTGCCCCTGTTACTGATGTTATGGATCTAATTATGATATTGTAGTGTGATAATCTGAGTTAGTAATACTTAGCTTTTTGTTGGTGAACGGCTATCACTGATAAGTTCGACGAGAGATATAAGGTTGAGCCGCTGCCCCAGCGTGTATCAGCTGATAGTTACTGGTTCCACGTCGGCGAAAGTTCGTGGTTTTCAGCGGATATTTTGTTGTAAAGTCGTCGATCTCTTTGAATGAAACTATAGTTGTTACTCAAATTCAAGATTTAATGTACCAAGGCATATAACAAAGCAAGTTTTAAGGGTAAAAGATAATATTGTAGATGCAAATAGTAATGCAAACTTAGTGATCGTGCCCCTGCCATGGTTAGTAACTCAAAAGAGAAGTGGAAATGCATTTATAATGACCAATGTATCGCTATTGAGCGTATAATGAAATGTTTGTAAAGTTTGTGATACTTAGCTTGTTTGTTCGGCGTAAAGTAAATAGTTGGGCGGTTGCCCCTTGGTTAATTTGAAAGCATTTGATGTTATCATATCTATCAGTTGATATGCAGCTTAATCCTGTGCAAGTCGGCGACATGTGTAACAAGCTTGAATTCTTTAGCGAACACCGTTGTAATCGGCTCCTTGTCTTCTTAGAAAGCGGTGATATTTGAAGTTCCTGTAGGTACGACCTATCCAAGCAACTTGAAAGCAAAGTTAGTTTTTTCCATTGTGTATGTTTAAAGTCATAGCGGGGTAATGTAAAGGCAATAACATAGGCGACATTTTCTGACTCATGATGAAGTTGAAGAGTACTATATAAATTCAAAGTTATAGTATGCTGAGGTAAAATTATTGAAAAGCTTTTTATTATGCCCCTGGGTGGCTTGCCGTGCTATGTAAATGTTGGTGGCGACCTTTGCCGAATTCAATTGTTCACCCCAAAAAATTTGTGAGGAAGCATATGTCTTTCAAGCAATGCTGGAATTAACGAGATGGAGAGTCATTATGTCGCCGAAGAAGATGAATTCCTTGCAAATTCCTCTTGATTTTAATCCTTTTGAGGATCAGATACAATCTTTACTTTGCTTTTCCTTTTACCGCCGGTATAATCAAATCCACTTGGTTTCAATGATGAGCTGACAGTTATCTCGCTGGCCACACCACAGCCTTCGTTATACATTGTTACTTGTGCCCGTCGGGCGATCTATTATAAGTGGGGTGGTTTACCATGACAGGAGTTTTATATTTTTAAGCCATCACTTACAGATCAACAAGTAACACGTAAGGAGTTATAGTTTGAGTGGCCAGACCCGCTGTTATTCAAAGCTATTATCATTGAAATCCAAAATGTTTTGTTATGCCCTGCAAGTAATTCCAAAATTGACAGTAAGTCTCTTGTGCCTTGAGTACTTTTAGTTACGCCATCGTATGTTATTTCAGAGAATGTTGGCAATTTGCCTCAGCATACTTCAGAGAATATTGGCAATTTGCCTCAGCGTATAATTTTTCGACCTTGAAGACTAATGGCGATTTTGCCGTAGTATATGGCTGTTGAGCCTTGTAATTTTCATGGCAATTTTGCCTCAGTATATGGCTATTGAGCCTTATAATTCTCATGGCAATTTTGCCTCAGTAGATGGCTTTGTAGCCTTGAAGATATTTGGCATTTTAGCCTCAATAGGACCTTTTAAGTCAGGAGCAATTATCTCATATAGTCGGCGAAGCTCATTGGCTTATTCGTTTGGCGCTTTTTCACTGATTAGCTCATATAGTCGGCGAAGCTTATTGGCTTATTCATTTGGCGCTTTTCACTGATTAGCTCATATAGTCGGCGAAGCTCCTTGGCTTATTCGTTCGGCGCTTTTTCACTGATTAGCTCATATAGTCGGCGAAGCTCATTGGCTTATTCATTCAGTGCTTTTTCACTTATGTGCTTTATCGTGAAGGCGAACTATTGACTTTCTTACATGTGTTCAAAGACAAAAATATATCGAGAATATGGTGGAATGACAACTTTTGCCCCATGGGTTAGCGATGATCACATAGTATTCAAGTAAATTACAAAAATTAAACATGATTGAGATTTTGCCCCAGCTGCTCTCTTGGGTTGAGCAAGGTGGGTTCCTAAGTATAATCATGGTTACATTACACTGCGCGTCACAGCCATATGTAATCATTTGGTTTGATTTCAGCGGATTTCGAATAAATTTGCATCTTAAACTCAGCAGCAGGATGCCATTTTAGAAATGTGAAACTATACAGTCGCTATGTCATCACATCACTGATCGTTCTCCGCCCAAACTTATTTCTGAGTGATAAGCATATTGATAAATGCAACATGATCCATAGGATTTGTGTATGACATAATAACGTGCTAAATTGTGTCGCTAGAAAGTTTAAGCAAGCTAAAGTATTAGGGAATATAATATGTGGCTTAAAAGGTAATTCCCGTTGACTTTATTGACATATGGTAAACACCTTCGCTGAGTTAGAGCTTAATTAAAACATGGTATAGCGACGTGCTAAGCTAAAGTATTCAACTACATTAATTATATGACTGTGGAAAATTATTTCACTGCAATGGGTAATGAATACATTTTCTGAGATAGAAAAAGCTTAGCCATTGCTCCAACAGCGAGGAAAGATCGGCGACTGCTCCCGGAACTGAAATAGCTTTGCTGAGACAACTGTATTGCTCCTTTTAGGTAGTCAACCATCGCACTCTTAGGTAGTCCACGAGATGACACACCTGTATTGCTCATTTTATCGCCGTCATGAGTACAAGGGAAATTCCGTATGGATATTGCTGCGAGTAATCGAATTCATTTGATGATTAGCTAAAAATAAAGAGCTAAGGCATATCATACAAGTAAGGCGGAGAAGCCTCCTCCATTTTTTTTCTCCATTTTTTTTTATTTTTATTTTTTTTTAAGCTAAAACGACGACCAAAATTTTAAGGGAAATAAAAGTATTTAAGTGTAGAATTTTCCCTTCATGATGTCCATGATGTCCATAAGTTGTAGAATTTAAGTGTAGAATTTTCCCTTCACTGCCTCCCTAGTTTATTGTACTTATGGTTCAACAAATAATCCAAATGCGAGCTGCTGGCTAGGTAACAGTCGGCGAAGGTAATAGAAGTTGATGTTACGACAGCGAGCTTGATTCTCTCATGATCCTTCTTGTTGGTACTTATGAAATTTAAGCGTACTGGGCCTGTTCTTAACTTTTACGTGTATGGAATTAACAACTCGGCGAGGCTACAAACAATTACCACAAATTGTTAGCACCATTTTTCGACGCTGCGCACAAGTTTAATGTCGACAAAGTGTATATGCACCCAAACAAACCACACAAATGGCTAAGCAAACGCTGATAAAAAGCAAAGAAATTTAAAATATGCTAAAATCCTATACATGGTACTAGGGTCAGTAGTAAGCATAGATGCGATCCATAGACCCGCCAAATAAATAAAGCTATCTCGTATATATGAAATGTTCTTATCAAGTTGTAAATATTCGTGGACATATTAGCAGGGTATAAGAATGTGCGTAGCCCAGGCATTTTAACGGCATGCTATCAACCAACATGCACCTGCTGTGATCGATTAGCCGGTAGGTATGAACTCAGTATAATGCCCATTCGCCAATCTGTCCTATACATGATAGACAGTAATACAATTACAATTTTACCTAACAAGATGGACCTATGGTATTCAGCACTTATTCATAGAACACTTAAAAACTGAATGAAATATTCTAGCCTACGCGATTTTCACAAATTTACGTTACACAAGCGGTTGTTTCCTACTCATGATACAATCTTAGTTTGAGGGGTCATCTGACATTATGCCTCTCACAGTGAGAAAAAACAATATAATCCACGGGGTATTAAATGAAGGTCGTTTGCTCGGAACTTTGTCAAAGAGTTTAGTTAATCTTACTTAGGTAGAAATGAGCGAAAGTAATGATTATGAAATGTTGGAAACAAGGAGGTAAGAAAAGAAAGAAGGTCAGAATGCTTCCCTTTTATTCATGGCTTTTGCTTTCCCAACTAAGCATTTGGTCAGACATGTTAACTGCATTTGGTGCTTTCAACCATTGCAAGATCAACTATCTTCTAATCTAACACCGAGTTGGCTGTGTAAGATTATTAGTGATTTGTGGATTTCATTTTTGTTGACGATTCTTCAGATTTATTTTCGTTATTTGCTCCTCTTTCTCTCGATTTGTGCTGCTGGAACCAAACCTTGTTTGTCTGAAACACATTGAACTCAGGTAGTTGTTTGAAGTTTGTTGCTTTGCGATAAAAATACCCCTGGTGCTACTGAACCTGCTGGAAGCCTGGAACTCGCTGGATCTGATGCCAAAATTGTTGTTTCTTTGTTCTTGAGCTTCTAATACATGATTCAACCCTTCTAGCACCAAAATGTAATTGGTAAAATCCCCATGAAGAGATTTTACCAATACACCCAATCTAACATACATATGATACATATAAACATAAGGATTTATTAGTGATTTGTGGTGGTATTATTACATGGATTTCCTTGAGAACTTGAAGTGTTCTTCATGTTCTTGAGTAGAGGAGAGTTGTAGAGAAGGAGACGGGGGTAGAGAGAGAAAGTAGTCGAGACAATCCCTTTCTTTTAGGGTTACATTGCTTTTTATATGAGACCTACTCAACGAGTTTACCAAACTACCCTCAATGGGAATCCTATGCTAGAATTCTTCAATGGTGTATCTTCTCCTAGGCGAGGCTGAGTTACAACCACCTTAATTTGGCGCCACCTGGCGAATACACTTCAACACTCAATAGTTATTTGTCCTCCACCGCTGACAAGCATGGTCAGCGACCTTATTTTCTATTCTTCTAACTTCAGCGGACTGGCCTTTTACTGGATAAGGATTGCTGACGCGGATCCCACTGAGTCAACGAGTCAACTTTGACAACCTGACTGCTCTGATCTTCTCATAAATGCTCAACTACTTCTCATCTTCTTGTCGGTGAAGTGTCCTTTACCCGCTGATCACAGTTCGCTCTTCCATTCTTCTGACGATATTCGCTGATGTAGCTTCAGCGGCATTTGTTGATGTAGCCTCAGCGACATTGTACGCCAATCTCTCACACCTAGTAATTCGGTGTTGCCTTTCGTTGATGATTCTGTACTTCTCAAAGATAGTCTTCTTACGCAGCTTCACCTCTAGGATGCTTTTATTTGTAGAAAGCATTTTCTACACTCACACGTTTCTTCTTCTTCTTCTTCCTCGTCTCTCTCTTTCTTCTTCCATTCTTCGTGTTCTTCTCCCTTTCTCAATTCCTCGTCTCGTTTAATACGCGATCATGAAAAATTTCCCCGGTGATTAAATTCTATAAAAGCATGACGAAGAAATCCAAACCAAAAGAGGCGGAAGAGAAACCACCCGCGGCTGAATCAACAACAACAACAAATCAACCTAAGTTTTCGGAAAAACCACCAGATATCTTACCACTACCACTACAACCGCCTCAGGCCTTTAAATTTCAGCACACTTTAGATTTCAAAACTAATCATACTTTAAGTTGATATCTAAATAGGAAAGGAGAGTTCAGCTATTGGTATCGAGTATGGATGCCAACATCAACACCAACAAAACATTGGGAGTGGAAAAACCGATAGTCCTTAGGAACCGTATCCAACATATATACATGATACGAGCAAGAAAGGAAAAGAGTTTTTGCGGAGCTAGAGACCCACAAGAGAAGTAGAGAAACTTCTTCTTCTCGCCAGCCTCCACCTTCTCCCTCGTCTGATAAAGAAGAGACCGATGAAGAAGAGTCCGAGGAAGAACCTTTGCAAACCCGTCGAACTCATGAAAGGGTTGCTGAACCAGGTGCTTCTAGTGGTGGTGGTCCTCGCACTTGTGGAGGTTCAGTTGGAGGAAAAGGAAAGGGCAAAGGACCCACTCGTCGTCGTTGAAAGAACTTGTGTTATGAATTAGTTTATGGATGTTGTTTTTAGGTTGTTTAACTTCATGGATGGATTTTAGTGTGCATGCTTAAGTTTATGATGTTTGAAACTTTTTGAAACTTGTTTATGGATGTTTGAATACCAAACTTTGCAGGGTTTTATGTTTTGGTGAAAAATTGCTCAAAATGTGTAGTACAAGTCAATTTTTTCCCTACTTACGGCTGGTTAGCGTAGGGAAATGATACGTCGTAACTAGCCTACGGCTGTTTAGC
>JAJJMA010298153.1:4647-23168 GCA_023529015.1 Papaver nudicaule
AAAGAAGGAGAAGCAGAATACGGAGGAGAAATTGAGAAGAAAGTTGGTGGAAGTCACCTATTCATAGTAGAGAGTGTGACCGACGCAAGGGACAATTTCTAACGGTCAAGAGGCAGTGTCTCTCTGTCGAGAGACACATTCCTACGTCGAGAGACACTCTCTCGGCCGAGATAATGAATCTCGACCGCTAGATTGTTTTGCTTTACCATAGTGGGAAACGCGTTTTGCCTGGCCACGTGGCCAAGCAAATCAAAGAATTTGCCCCCTTGCATAGGAAGGGGCCTAACTCAAAAATAAATTTGACTAAAATAATGGACTGGTATATGGGTTGCAGATTATTCCGGATATTTAAGATATTTTATATTTTTATTGGTTGAATCTGAAGCGTCCAATAGCCTCAAATCTTAGGGAAAGGAACGAATGTTGAAGAATGTCTTTTTAAAAATGTCTACGGATCCTCCCTCCTAAAAGAATATAGACCCTGTCAAAATCATGTTTGGCCTCAGAGGATATACACCCTGACGAAAACAAATTTGGCTCAGAATGGTTACTCAGTTGTGTTTATGTGTACTCAAAGACAGAGAAAAAGAAGGTGCAATGGGATTTCATTCAAGAACTGGGTCAGAACATGCAACAGCCATGGCTCTTGTTAGGAGACTTAAATATACATTTTTCTGAAAGTATAAGTACTCCTAACTCTTCAACAGATGGTGGTATCTCTTCCATGCTCAAGTCAGTTGGCTTGGTAGATATCGGTTACAATGGAAGGAACTTCACTTGGTCAAGTAATAATGAAGGTACGGGTAGCAGAAAGTCTAGAATAGACATGGCGTTAGTCAATTCTGAATGGCTGACGACATTCCCTCATTCTTCACTTCACCATCTAGTTCAAAAAGGTAGTGATCACTGTCCAATTTTCTTCATGGTGGATAGCAATCAACCTAAACTGTGGAAACCTTTCAAATTTTTCTATACATGGCTTCATGACAAGGCCTGCGCAGTTCAGATTACCACCGCTTGGGAGCTGAATATCCAAGGTACACCAGCATTCAAGCTAATGAAGAAATTGGAGTATACTAGGATGGATCTGAGTAAATGGAATCGTGATTACTTTGGAGATATAAATGCTCGTGTAGAGGCACTACAACAACAGCTATTCTCTCTTCAACAACAAACTCCATTTGTCCTTAATAGTGCTCAGGTCAGTGAAGTGAGTTCTGACATTGATAAATGGCTAAAGATCCAAAATGATTTTCAGAAACAAAAATCTAGAGACACATTTATCAAAGAAGCAGACAACAATACTAAATACTTCCACACTAGTACTAACAGGAGAAGATGGAGGAACAATATAGATAGCCTTCTTGACAACAATGGTGTTTGGTTGCACACTAGAGAAGAATTAGCTAACTTGCTTACTTCAAATTTCAAGAGCATCAGCACCACAGTGAACCCGATTATCGATGAAAGCTACTTCAATAACATTCCTTCCATCATCACAGAAGCAGAAAATAATTTGTTATTAATGGTGCCCAACAATGAGGAAATTCATCAAACTCTCAAAGAAATGGAAAATTGGTCTTCGCCTGGTCCAGACGGATTTCCTGCAGGTTTTTACAAGACACAATGGTCCACTGTGGGAGAAGACATATGTGAGGTAGTTAAGAAATTCTTCAGAACAAGGTTTATGCCAAAACATATGAACAAAACATACATTTCATTGATTCCAAAGAAGAAGAAATCAATAGTTCCTGCAGACTTTCGACCCATTGGCCTATGTAACACGTCTTACAAGCTAATTTCGAAGCTACTAGTGAAACTTATGAAGCCATTAATGGACAGAATAGTATCCCCTTATCAAGCGGCCTACGTCTCTGGAAGACTGATCAATGACAACACCATAATAGCTCAAGAAATCATTCATTCCATGAAGCAAAAGGAAGGGGATGAGGGCTGGCTAGCACTCAAATTGGATATGTCCAAAGCTTTCGACAGACTTGAGTGGCCATTCCTCATCAAAGTTCTCTCTTCATTTGGTTTTTCACAGGAGTGGTGTCACATGATTTACCAATGTATTAGTACTACATCTCTTGCAGTCTTGCTCAATGGGTCTCCTTGCAAAGAATTCCATCCAACTCGTGGAATTCGTCAAGGAGATCCATTATCACCATATTTGTTTATCTTGGCAATGGAATTCTTATCAAGAACTCTTACTGTTTCCCATGAAAACAAATCTATTGAAGGGATCTCCATCACAAGAGAAGCCCCAGCGATTAATCATCTATTGTTCGCAGATGATTGTCTTTTATTCACTCAAGCAGACATGGTAAGTGTGCACAATATATTGGAAACAATGGAGATGTTTGGACATCAGTCAGGTCAGGTCATCAACTTTGATAAGTCAGCTGTCTTCTTCAGCAGGAATGTCATTCCAGATGTATGTGACGGACTACGTGATATCCTTGGAGTTAAATTAATGGAAGGAAATGAGAAGTACCTAGGATCGCCACTGTTGCTAGGAAGAAACAAAATAGAAGCTTTTGAAGACATCAAACTTTCATTCCAAAGAAGGCTAGACGGATGGCAGTCTAAATCACTATGTCAAGCCGGAAGAACGACAATGGTTAAGCACGTACTCAATGCTACTCCATTGTATCATATGAGTACATTCAAGATTCCAAAAACACTGATAAGACAACTTGAAGCCTTGGAAAGAAGATTTTGGTGGGGCTATAGTTCCAACAGAGGAGCTTGTTTGCTCTCATGGCCGCAACTATGTAAGTCAAAGGATGTGGGTGGGCTAGCATTAAGAGACTTGGAAGGTCTGAATCATGCTCTACTGACAAAACTGGCTTGGCGTATAAGCACACAGCATAGCAGTCTTTGGGTGCAAATTCTCAAAGCAAAATACTTCAAGAATATGGAGTTTCGGCATCTGTCAGGTGAAAAGAGTAAATGTTCATGGTTCTGGAGAGGCATTGAAGCAGGGCTAATTCACTTGCAAGCAAACATATTCATGATGATTAATAATGGTAAAAGCACCTACATATGGAAGGATAGGTGGGTCAGAGATTTCCCTGCTGTCCCATTTCTAGTTAATCCAGCCCATTCTCACTTGACCTTCGTCAGTGAACTAATGAGGGCAAACACCAACAGCTGGAACGTAGAGCTTGTTACAAGTATTTTCTCAACGGACATAGCTCAAAAGATACTCACTATGTCAATTTCTCAGCAGGAATAGGAGGTTCAAATCTGGCTACCGGCAAGAGATGGCAAGTTCACGGTCAAGAGTGCCTATAAGGCAGTGACGGGAGGACAATACGACGTTCGAACAACTGGTGATCAGGTCCCTGAAGAGACATATAAAGCCATATGGAAATGCAGAGTTCCACACCGTTTCAAGTTCTTCATCTGGAAGTGTCTAAAAGAGATTGTACCCACTTGTGCACGATTAGCTAAGGTGAAAAGAAGAATTGACACTGGCTGTTGTGTCTGTCATAATCAAGAGGAGACGATTGAACATGTTCTCTTCTACTGCCAACATGCTCGTACAACATGGAGAGCCATCAACATCAATATAGATCGAGTAACAACTCAAGTGAACAGTGTAAAAGAATGGATTATATCCTGGTTCAGCCAACAAAACAATTTGGATGCTGATACTCAAGAGAAGTGAAAATTAACTATCACCTCTCTAATTTTTATGCAGCACTAACTAATCCCACTCATGATGAATTGCAGGATGCTATTTCACCCCCTAAGTGGCTACCTCCACCTGAGGGAGTTGAAAAAATTAATGTTGATGCTTCCTTCTGCCATTTAACAAAAAAACTTGGCATATGACTAATTCACAGGGACTTTACTTGTGCAGGTAAGGCAGCAAAAGGCATCAGCGCAGGTACAGCCTTAGATGCGGAGGAAGGGGAGTGTTTAGCAGTAAAGGCGGCACTGCATTGGGCTCTGGAGAAATAGCTATCACACATCCATATTGAAGCAGATGCACAAACTGTCGTGCAATCCGTTGCAGCTCACACTCCTCTTGTCAGATGGGAGAATAGACCTCACATCAGAGACATCCAATTTCTTTTAGAAAAGTTTTCTTCTAGTAGTATTTCATATATAAACCGTGACAATAATGGAGTAGCGGATGTAATATCTAAGTATAGTCGTAGGAATGATTGCACCTTTGAGCAATCAGTTAATTTCTTTCCTTGGATTCTTACCAAACTGTGTTATGACAGTGAGTCTGCCAACTCTGGCTAATTAATAAAAGTTTTTCATTATCAAAAAAGAAAACAAATTTGGGCCGACCGAAGCGAGGGAGGACCTTATATATGGTAACTTTGTGTCAAATGTAGGGTAACACAATTGTGTGTAATTTGATAAAAAAGATTCAGATTTCATGAGGCCTTGAATTCGTTCAACGACAATAAGACCAAAATACCCCTCTGCGTCAGTTTTTTTCTCTTTTTGTTTAGACAATTTCGTAGATAAACCAACATATCAAGGATAGATGTGGAAACTTAAAAAATCAAAAAACCGGGTCATAAATTAAATTATTTGAGGGTGTTTTAGTCAAAACATCTAAAAATCGACTCAGGCCCCGAGTTCGAATCCCGGCCTTCCCTTTCAGCCATTTTTTCTCTTCCCATTTTTCCACCTCTACCATCAACAACGCCAGTACCACCACCAGAAGTGTCGCAGCCGCCACCACCTCCACCACTACCACCAACGACAGCACCAGCAGCTGCCACCACCAAATTCATTTTCATCTTCTCTGCTACTGGTTTTAATTGAAGCTTCAATATATAAGAGCTTATAGCTGATCAAAAAAAAATATATAAGAGCTTATAAGAAAGTGTAAATTGGTATATATTGATGATCAAAAAACAATGAAATCGTCAAATTAAGAGAAACCCATTCTTCATTGGACGACGAATAATCGTCAAATGAGATAGATAAATCCATACAATTTTACAGTTCAATACGATGAACATTTGCTTCTCTAAATTTCTTCTATTAATTTCTTCAAATATAACTTCCTTACTAACAGGTTAAAGTTCTTCGTCTTCTACTTCACCATGAACCATGAAATCACTCCGAGAAGTGATCCACTCAATTTTTCCCAACATTGAAATCCCCTTACCTTACAGTCTACCATACCTAAAATAACCACTTGCTCCAAAAAAAAGAAAAAAATGGCGACTTTTCTGTTAACTAGATGGGTCCATCCGTCCATTCCATGCCATGGTATTGTTTGATTTTGGTAAATGTTATGGGGTGATATAGTTGTAGGAATGAATTAGTCCATCCCCAAGTTCTATTGTATAGAAAATCAAGACCACATTTATTATTAAACAATTTGAAGACACTATAATTTTCATCCAGCCATACATTTTACTATTTGGTACATCTTACATTTGCATTTTTGTTCGTTTAATCTCCTCACTACTAGTACTGTGGGTATGCTAAGTGAGAAACAGGGCGCCCATAACAATACCAATTTGCATTACCCTTCTGATAAGAAACAGGTTGAAACTTTCCTTAACTATCAAATACAACAATGTAGAGTCTAAAGTTTGTTTACTATTTTGCTTATATTTTTTTTTGGCTTTACAAATTTTTTCTTTCTCACCAGGAACATAGAAGTACAAGCTCAAAAATGTCCATTTTACAGTAAGGATAAATGGAAATGGAAAAACAGTGAGACGATAAATTTGATTTGCCTTGAAAGAAAAAAGAATGAGACAACGAAAGCTACAGACAAAAAAAAAAAAAAAAAAACTTCAAACTCTTTGCCGAGATATAGCACGTCTTTTTATCTGTAATTTCCTGATAGAAATTTACAAATGATAAATTTTAACAAACACGTGTGTACAAGATACCTGCAACTGATTTACATGTAAATCTAACCAGAGGAATAGATCCGACGGGGAAGAGAAACACAATGTAACTGCAAAAAATTTCTTATCAATCATCGGAGTTTCATCTGAAAGGTGAAGAGAGTAGCTGGTGGTTACTCGGTTATATCAAAGCAAAGTTTAGCTTCATCCCAAGGACCATTGATCTCAAATTTATATTCCTGGATTTTTATAAGCCAATATGGACAAATAACTGTGACAAACACCAGCAGACTCGACAATAGTACAAATAACAGACGGTGCAACGTGAATACGAACCCTAAGGTGACTACCATTAACCCAAATGAGAACAAGAGGTGAAGAACGAAAGAGTACTTCTTGATGCAATATGTGATAAGCGGGGCAAAGAGGAAAACCTGCAAGGAGAACAGAACAATTGCAAACACTTGTAGCCTTGATGGAAGACGAGAGGCAATTAATACGGAAGCCACAATAGAAGCATTTAAAGAGATGTTGCTTGTCAATGTCGGATTAGTAAGTGCACCAGGTGGTCTAATCGTGGATCCTGCGTAATCATGTAAGAATAGATGTAGTACAAGAAGTGAAGCCGTAAGTGCCCAAATCGAGTCAGAACTGATTGATCTGGTGAGTGTGTGGTAGATAGGAGCTAATATGAATAATCCGCTAATGAAGAAGGAAATGTTGAGAAGATAATTGCAGAGAAGACTAACGGATAGTTTTTCTGCAGTTAAGAGAAGAACTAAAAATCCTGATCCTAAGAGGCCCACATCGAGGATCAACAGAGAAGCCTCACTAATGTTGGATTCTAGTGTAAAGGTCCAAACACAAACTACAAGAGAAACAATACATAGATACTGAGAGATGGAAATGGAGTCTTTCATGACTTTAACCAAGTCACGTTTTACGACATTGGCATTCATGACCATACCATCGAGGAAAGATTCGTCTGTGTAGTTGTCATCGTAACCAGGCTGCATTCCTCCATATGCAACTTTACGCCACTTGGGCCGAGAAGGAGATAATATTTCTTCGCATGTTTTATCCATTGGAAACCAAAGGTGAATACAAATATACGTTTGAATTCACAAACGCTTTCACCCACAATATATCCTAGAACCCTGTCCAAATAGTTCAATGATGTCAGTAAAAATGCATAATTAACACAACTAGAACTGGCATAGTACTAAGAAACTATGCCAGATAGTTAGCATACATAATATCAGTCAATACTTACAAACACACTAGCCTGAAACCCAGATTTTACAACATGGGTATGTAATATTACTTGATTTAAAGTAATTATAAGTATTTTAGTTGTATTTGGTTACAGATTTCATGAGCAAAATAAACTGAGCTTCAAGAAGATGAGTATGAAGCGGAAGGCCATTCACAATGATCTGAACATGATCATCATTGATTTGGTGAAGGAACCATGAAAAGGAGAGGAGAGATCATACCTTGAAGTTGTAGAGAAAGATGAACCACACTGAGTTTCAAAAGAAAGAAGAAAACACCAGAATAAAATAGATTTATCAAACGCGTTTTCAGCCGTTTCTGTTTTTAGCGTTTTAAAAAAACGAAAAACAGGTAACTAAACAGGCTCTACCACTTGCAAGTTCTTACTAATTCTTCAATTAATGTGACTTTATTCTCTGTATGAAGCCTAAATGATAATATGGCCATCATCTTTGATACCTAACGTTATTTTCTACAGATTTTTGTTTTCAACTAGCCGCAGGCATGTGGTACGACCAAAAAGTATAATACCCAAACAATACTAAATTTATATTCCCTACTAAGGCAGAGCTCATTTGCAGAATGCAGAAGAAACTAAGCTAATGTCCGCAACTGAGGTTTTAGTAGTTTTTGCTTTCTAGCTTATCTTAATGCACATCACCAATGCCATCAACATGTTTTTTGCAACTTCACTATAACTCCAGAGTCATAGAGACCCATGCATATCCGTAAAGTTCTGAAGTTTTATACTCATTACTAAGACTGTAACGTCCTGTAGCATTATCCTCATTACCACTTAACAAGGCGCTTCACTTCACCGTCGATGCCAACTCTTAAATATCAGACTTTGTGTTTCTAGAAAGGAAGGCAAGAGGGGAACCACGGGCCTCATTAGTTCTTATCAAAGGAGCTCATATGAACCGGATCTGCTGCTGCAGTTCTATCTTACATTAGATCACATTGGATTAATAAGACAACACCACTGTGGTGTTTCCACTTCAGAACAATCAACGCCAATCAAAACTAATCCTACTTCAGAAGGCTTCCTATAGACCAGTTAAATATGTAACGTTCTGTAATTCTACAAAATGAGGAAGCTAGTGTATCAAGATTATAATTACTGACCAATCTCCAAATCATAATTTATGTTTGGCCTTTCAATAGATGTGGTAACTTAATATCAATGATCTGTGGCGAGCTTCATATGATTGAAACTGTGACAGGTTTAAATGACACTAAAATGTATGAGCATCGCCATCGTTTATAGTTTAATGACTATTTGAAAAGACAGTCAAAGTGTCGAGCGCATGCAATGTAAATAATTTTCAGCATGTTACTTGTCAAACCCAACTCCATCCTCTTCTATGGCTGAAGTCCATTATTCACATTAGAAGGTAAACTGAAACATATAGGTATCATGTGAATCATTGTAAGATCTAGATATTTGGAATCTTTCTCTGAAAAATGAAATATTCGTAAAGTTAATATACCCCTAATTCAATTTTCTATTCACAATGTAAGAATCCAAATATAAATAGAATAAATCAGAAAATTAAACTCTAAGAGAGTATGTTAATAACAGATCGCAAATTCATCGACTGTAACTACTCAACTACTACTACGATCTAATTGCCAATCCTAAGCTAAAAATTGGATAAACCACAATGAAATTGTAAAGTGTTTCACAAATGTAAGTTTAAGCATTATGATGTCATAAGTTTACTAACCAAATTGCATAGAGATAGAGAAGCAGCGATTTATTTTTTTTGGATGACGTTTGAATCCACAATCTAATTAACCACCAGCTCTCACCCACAAACAATATATCACCCACAATATATCCTAGAACCCTGTCCAAATAGTTCAATGATGTCAATATACTGAAAACAGAACAAGCCTAAACAAAAAGCAAAACTGACTCACAGCATGCTTACAGTACGAAGAAAAAAGAAAGGAAAAATAGATTACGAGTTTAACTAGTCCATTTAATCTTATACTAAACTGAAATGAACCACCCGCAAGTTCTAATTAATCCTCCAATTTACAAGAGGCCTACGTGATAATATCGTCATCATCTTTCGTACTATATAATCTTTTTACAGATTTTTGTTCTACACGTTATTCGGCCAAAAAGTGTGATACCCAAACAATACTAACTTTATATTCCATACCAAGGCAGAGCTCATATGCAGAATGCAGGAAGAACTAAACTAGTGCTCATAATTGAAAGGCTATAGTAGTATCTACTTTCTAGCTTATTTTGGTGTAGATCACCATTGCTATTAATTCCCTTTTCGCAGTTTCACTATACCTCCAGATAGAGACCCCCACATATCTCTAACGTCCTATAGTATTATCCTCACTGCCAACTGAACAAGGCTGTAACGTCTTGTAGTATTACCCTCATCACCAAAGAAGAATAGGTAGAAGAAAAAGAGGCAGATGGCCAAAATCCTTTCATTCAATTGTCCAAATATTTCAATATGTTGACGTGAGATGTGCTATTCAAAATAAATATGGTGCATAGATGTAGAGAACCTTTATATTTGGTTAGATGGTGGTTATAAGATGACTATAATCCATGTACATTGGCAATCAAAAATAAATGGATGTGCCTGTATTATTAAATCTTTAGTAGTGGAACCTATCGTTAAATTTTCATCAAAAGAAAAAGACTACTAACTCAAAATACAATAACAACAGCCAACTAAGGTGTACAGACCTTACTCCTGAAGGAAGAGAAAGTAAGTGAAATCTAGAAAACTTGAAGGGAGAGAAATGGAAAGAAGACCGACAACATGAGGCAAATTTTTAAATAATTAAGCGGGCATTTTCATAGCTTCTTTGGCCTTATTATTTTGGCAAAAACACATTTTACAACAAATCATCCATGCCATGTAATGTGTAAAGGTAGTCGCACCAATCTAGAGTGTTTTTTACGTCATATGTGTTTGTATCCCTTCACTACTTCCATAGCATTCAACAATAAACATACACCATGAGCTTTCAGGAAAAAAGTTTCTTTTAAATACCACCTACTTTAGTTCCTAAACACTTACTTTTTTCACTTTTTTTATTCCAGTTTCAGCGTCTGATTCATTCAAAAAGTGCCCTGTGTGGTTGTACTCAGAACATTGTCATAATATACAATCAAGTTATGAAGGTCAGAAGACCTAAAAAAACAAACAAACAATCGACATAAAGCCCTTTGATCATATCCTAATCTCTTAGTGAGAGGGGTTAGCCAAATTATCCTTTTTTTTCTGACTTCTACATCATTTGTGTCTTTGGTCGTCATCCATCTATCATAATCTATCTACTGAAGACATAAGAAAATGAGAAGAATCCAACACTCTACTATACAGAAAATTCAATTGCTATTTCTTCAAAATTTCAAATAAACATACGCGGGGATAGCCATTTTGTCATACATGCACATTCACAGACTACAGAATTAGAAACAGTGAAAAATAGAGAGTTTCTTTATCAAATAAACATACGTACCATGACCATCCTCGTGCGCTGTAAAACCAAATGACTTGGCCTGCAAAGCAAAACCAAACAAATCCATAATCAAAACTCAAGAACCCTAACAGAAGTCTAATTACAGAAATTGGGGTATCTTTCTAATTGATGATCTTCTTCTATTGAAACAATTCGAACCCTTTTCTTCATTTTCTTCAATTCAAATTTTTTCCGTTTTGAAATCCAGTATTTACTTTTTGTTAACTCCATAGGAAAATTTTGAAAGGAGATTTTAATTTGAGAACAATCAGGAGAACAAAGATTGGAGCACAACCAACATTAACTTCTGCAACAAACTCAGAACATGAAAAGAGATAGAAGGAGAATAGGGAAAGGAAAGAGGAAAAAACCGAAATTAGGGTTACAGTTTGCTGAAACAGACCATGATGCTGCAGATAAAAATGTACATCTACATCAGCGAGTGATTGATTCTTTGAAGGCTGTTAAAACCCTAGGATTTCTAAGCCTTTGATCAATTGGGTGTACCAAAACTGAATGTAAAACTCAATTTCAAAAGCAGAAAAAACTTACCCGGTGTTAATTTCTGTGGCAACCCTAACTCCCACTGGGATCGAACTCAAAAAAAAAAGAAAAAAGAAATCATCAACAAAGAATTCGGAGAAGAACAAGAAGAATAGGGAAAGTACAACGGGAAGTGAGTGAAGAGAGAAGGGGGATAGATAGAGGGAAGAAGGAAGTATTCATCACCCACTTTATCCATGTGCATCAAAAAGAGCCAAAAAGGAGTCGAAATCCTTATATCCCATCGACCGAAAACGCCGGACAAAAGCTCTAGAGTTCGAGAGAGTACTCAACTTTCAATGTGGGAGCTTAAAAAAGTACTTATATTATATTATTAATTAATTAATACTCTGATGTAGTACATCTTTACTATTGCCTTCTTTATTTATGCTTTCCTTATTTTATCATATTTTTACACGAGTAGTTCTTGCTTTACAAGATTCTATGTTTTCCTAGTTTAGGTTGATTTTCACCAAAAATTACAAGACAGTGGAGTTGAAGATTTTCCTTACACTTTCATTTGGAAGCCTGAGATACCACCAAAAATTTGCTTTTTTAGGGCAATTCCTATGGGGTGGGCAAACCCAAGATTTGCCCATTTTGGTGCTACTGTGGGGTGGCCAAACCAGCAAATAGTAAGAAAACGGAGGGGCAAACCAATATTAATGTTGGTTTGCTCGGTGAGGCGTGGGAAGGACCGATCGGCACTTCCCACGCCGCTCGGCCTTAGTTAAACCAAGCGGTCTTAGCTAGGGCGTTGAGTTCTTCTTTTCCCCATTTTTTAACCGTTTTTTATTCTAACTGATTTTTATAATCATTAACTTTTCATAATTATTACATATCTATTTAATCTAATATACTTTATCATATATTAATTGAAGTGGGACCCGTTTGACCAATATTTTATCATATATTAATTGCAGTTGGACCCGTTTAACCAAGATTTGTTCATTTTCGAGTGTTTTTCCATAGTGGGAAACTGAGTTTGGCCGTCCACCTGGTCGGGCAAACACCAAACATATATTAACTCCATAGGAATTTCCCTTATGTGGTGTGCTTTGCATGGTAAGCTTAATACCATTGATATTCTTGAACTTAAAGGTGTACATAGATACAATTCTTGTGTGCTGTGTGGTAATGGATATGAATCGCATAACCATTTGTTTCCGCATTGTAAAGTCGCCACCAAGGTTTGGTCTATGGTTTCACCAGGTGAAGGTTGGTCTTGGCTGTTTCCTAATACACTACAACAACTAGCTCAAGGTTGGCACAATTCATGCTTCTCAGCAAAGGGGAACTTCTTATGGTCATTACTTCCTGCTGCAGTCATATGGACACTTTGGACTGAACGGAACTGTCGTATTTCGAGAAAAAATACAGCTTCAAAACTGATTCTGACTTGGGAATTCAAGCTAGAGGCCTCGTATTCACATGGGCATCAACAGCGGGAAAGCGAGCTCATCTAAACTACACTGCCACTGTTCTTGAGGATTGGCATTTGATCTTTATGTAATATACTTTCATTGTTTCTGCTATCTACCACTGGTAGAAATTGTACATTCTTCTTCATCTAATAATATCTCTCGTTCGATCTAAAAAAACAAAGTTTAGGTTGATTTCCTTTTCTTTACTTTTAGTCGGTTATTGTAAGCATATATGAAGGCTAGCTCTATATTGCTTAGAGGGACATCTTATCATTATTAAAATTTTATTAAAACCTTTGATTATTAATTACAATCAACCAATCTCCTCAAGTTTCTGACGAAACTTTATCAACTCTAACAAATATAGTTTCTGACGAAACTTATTTGTTTTCCAATCCTATCATCCTGCTTTAGTTGGCATTAGAGCAATCAAATTTAGTTTCCTTCTTCAGAAATTGCAATGGCAGATAAACCAGTTACGCATGGAGAACTTACGAAACTTAAAACCAGTCTCACAACAAAACTTGAAACTAGTATCAAGACTCAGTTTGAAGCAGCAATCAAAACTCTTACAGAAGCTTTTGATGAGAGATTTGCGTTCCAAGGAGATTTCATAAACAAGCTGGCAAAACACGTAGGTATGAAAGATGAAGGCATTCCTAAATTTGAAGTGGAGAAAGAAGATGAAGAAAAGAAAGAAAACAAAGAAGACGAAACAAAGAACAAGAAGCATTCTTTCTACCGCAACACTGATATTCCAGAAGACATTCTACGACAGTTGAAACTAAAGAATCGGTTAGAAAGTTTTCTTGACAATCCAATTCTTTGCATTGACAGTGATGAGGATGATGGGGCAGAAAGATCTCAAGAAGAAATATGGAAACATAAAAGAAGATTTACTTCTGGTCAGAGGAAATCTACCAGAGTACAGTTGAAAGCCGACATCCCTAACTTTCATGGTGGTTTACAAATTGAAGAACTGTTAGATTGGTTATATGAAGTAGAGTCGTTTTTCCAGTTCATGGATATACATGATTGTTTTAAAGTAAAGCTTGTTGCATATAAACTCAAGAGAGGACAAATAGCTTGCTGGGAGAAACTCTGCGATGATTGTATAAATAAATAAATAAAAACTCCCATACGTACTTGGCAAAGAATGAAGATGTGGATTAAAGATAAGTTTTTACCTAGGGATTATCAACAACAACTATTCATCAAACTTCAGAATTGTCGAAAGGAGCTAAACTTGTTGAAACATATACTGTTGAATTCTACGCTCTTGTTGCTAGAATCAATTGAAGAAGTCTGAAGAGCAGTTAGTTGCACGTTACACTGATGGTTTGAAGTCTTATCCAACATGGGATGACTCAATCTGTCTACAATATGGCTGAGGTTGTTCAACAGGCTATGAAGGTAGAAAGTCGTGTGTTACGTGGTTCAAATCCTACATATCAACGACAAGCTCGATTGTAGAATAATACTCCCTATGTCCTATTATAAATGTCCTTATTACTATTTTCATTTGTCCCAAAAATATATCGGGCTTCTAATTATATCTGTATTTTTACAACAACCTCTCAGATATACCCTTTAAAAATATTTAGATAAATTGGAAACAAATTCATAAATACATATTTTTTTTGACAATATTTAGATTTTTTTTTTCCTTTTATAGTTATCAAAATAAAGTCACATATTTACTCATTATTATTTCCTACTTAAAAATAGAAATTCATTTATTCTCTCTATATTTAATATGGGTAGAATAGGATTCATTTAGTCTCCTTATTTTTTTGACTTCGTCAAAGCCGACATTTAAAATGGGACTGAGGGAGTAATAGAATTGCATATTCTGGAAAGCCGAATTAGTTTTATACTGCAACCTCTAAAGATTCGTATAGTGCTCAAACACATCAAGAAAAAAAAATAGACCAGTTAAACTACCGGCGGTGAACCCTTCTTACAAGCAACTCCTTCTTTGGTTGACAATGCACCATTGAATATACAACCACCACCTCCAAGTACCCGCACAAACAAACCACCACAGCAGTTTCCACCTAAGCCTCAGAATGCTTATAACAAGTACCGAGGAGATAAGTGTAACAAGTGTAACCAAACTGGTCATATCTCTAGCAATTTCCCTA
Source organism: Papaver nudicaule (assembly GCA_023529015.1). NCBI lineage: Eukaryota > Viridiplantae > Streptophyta > Magnoliopsida > Ranunculales > Papaveraceae > Papaver > Papaver nudicaule. The sequence continues at coordinate 19,381 of JAJJMA010298153.1, forward strand.
AATTCCATGGTTACATGGGGAGGCTCAAGTTCAAGAAGAAACACAAGATGAGGAATAATGGGACAATGATGAGCAAAATTATAAGCACATGCATGGATCTTATGACAAAAAATTTCTTGGCATGATTCGTCCTATGCTACTTACTGAACCATGTCGTTCACAAAGACATAGTATTTTCAGATCTCGGTGTTTTATTAGAGAAGAATGTTGTAACATGACCATCGGCAATGGAAGTACAAAAAACTACGTAACTGCCAATATTATAAAATAGTTGGGTCTACCAGTTACACCACATCCAAATCCATATTCTCTGGGTTGGATAAACAGTTCTTCTACACAAAGGATAACTCATCATTGCCTAGTGCAATTTTCATTCCCTGGATATGATGATTACGCCCTTTGTGACGTGATAAACATGACTCCTACACATATACTTTGGGAAGACCATGGCAATATGATATACATGTTGCTCATGATTATTATGAAAAAACTTATACCTTTAACCATGATGGTTTAACAAAGGTGTTGTGGCCCATTCGATCTACTGATGCGGTAAGAGAGCATTAAGACAAGTGCTTTAGTTGGTACTATTGCTCGTTCTTCGAAGCAAACTCATTCTCTGGTGGAGATTCCTGAAAAGGTACGACAATTATTATCCTGCTTTAGTGAGTTATTACCTGCAAAATTACCAAATATTTTACCACCATTGAGAGATTTGCAGCATCAAATAGATTTTATCCCAGGAACTTCTCTTCCTAACCAATCTCACTATAGATTAAGTCCAAAAGAGCATGAGGTATTACAGGGACAAGTTGATGATCTTTTGCAAAAAGGATTGATTAGACTTAGTAAAAGTCCTTGTGCTAGCCCAGCCTTTTTAGTTGACAAAAATGATGGTGGTCATCGTATGTGCATTGACTGTCGAGCATTGAATAGAGTGAAAATACCCTATAGGTATCCTATACCTAGGATTGATGACATGATAGACATGCTTGCTGGTTCTAAAGTGTTTACTAAACTTGATTTACGAAGTGGTTATCATCAAATATGTATTCATGAAGATGATGAGTGGAAGACTGCATTTAAAACTCGTGAAAGATAATATGAGTGGCTTGTAATGCCATTTGGATTATCTAATGCTCCTAGCATATTTATGCGTCTCATGAATCAAGTTTTGCATCCTTTTCTTGGAAAATTTGTCATAGTTTACTTTGACGACATTCTTATTTATAGCAGCAATGAAGAAGAACATCTTGAACATTTATCTCAGGTGTTTAAAGCACTAAAAGAGAATGTATTTGTAATACCCTGACCCAAATTTGACTGCATACATCTGTGGTGTGATCATGTGTGAGTCCATTTTTGTTTATGTGTGAACTATACCTTGCTTGTTACGTGTGACTTATGCATGTTACGTGTGATTAATGCCTTGTTTGTTCATTATAGCTAATTGTAGGGAGTTGCCTTAGCAGCAGGGGTTAGACAGAGGATATCCAAGCATGTTAGATAGCACAATGGTGCATGTATGGCTAGCCATGACACTTAGGCTAGACGAGGCTGAGTTAAGTTGTTTCATGATTTTCTTTTAAGCACGTATCTTGTGATAGTAGAGTCTTGGTTAAGGTAGAGAACCTGAGACATGAGTCAGAGAAGTTTTGATAACCATTACCTTGTCATAGGTCTGACATGCCACTTAGCCATTGGTTGTGATATATTGAGTATATGGAAACTCTGTTACCTTGCGTACAAGTCAAGAGAGTCCTTAGTTGATGAAACTAGAGGTAACACAACAATATATAAAGAGCACTAGAGATTGAGTTTAGGGTTGCCGCAAGAAGGAGAGCTAGAACCCTTGAGAACAGAACTTGGAGCTAGAGCTGGTAGAGGTCTCTGGTGTATCATACCTTGATTGTTTCTGTGATTGCTTGCTTGTTGAGGTAGGCGCAACACAAACCCAAAACTATTTTGATTAAGTTATTGTTTTACAAACTTCATATTTCTATCGTGTTTGATGATTAACTGACATTGTTCTTGAGCATGGTGTTCTACTTTGGGCTGAGGTCCATGAGACGGGTGTGATCTCTAAATATTCTATGATTTGGGTACGAGTTATCCATGGAAACAAATGTGATTTCCTAAACCTGCGCAGGGTAGCTCTCGTCTGAGCTAAGCTCCGGTTGTGTGAGCTGACTACTATGTTCTTTGCTTGATATATTGGGTTGTCAATATGGTTCAGAGATTATGTGCTTTCGCATGTTGATTTGTTTTGAAAACTTGCATCGGTATTGCATTAAAACTGTTTTGTTGCTTCTTGCCTACTGAGTGTCACAACTCACGTCGTTTAATGACAAAAATTTCAGATTTTATGGCTGCTCGTGGAGCTAACAATGGAGGGAGTTAGAAGCTGACAGACAAGCTTGTTTGCTTAGAAGTCTGCTGTCCTTTAGAGTATTTTCAGTTGATTGTAATAAGTCTCATCAGACCTTGTGATGATGAATAGAAGCAGTTGAGAACTGCTGGTGTTTATTTCTTTCTTTAGAGCTTTGAACCTTGTCTCGGTTTGATTAAGTAGAGAAGACATGTTCAGTTGTTTTGGAGTTCATTAAATGTTATCCATGCCAGTTATCTTTACGTAGAACCTTGTATAGATGTTAAAGCCTTATACATGTTGATATTGAACCCTTTACCTGATGATAACCATGACTACTATGAGCTATGCCTAGCTGTTAGTATGAAGCCTTGCTGCTGATAGTTGTCTGACGCTGATGCTATCTATCACCTGTATAACATGCTATGCCTGAAGCTGTGAGTTGATGTATAATGTACTGCCAGATATCAAGTCATTGTATTCACCTCTCAAACCTTTAAACATCACTGATGATGTGTTACCTATTAGTCTCACTATGACTACCTCATATCATCCACCCTGATTTACCCTTACCTAATACATTGAGGAAAACCATACTCATGATAGTACTCAATGATCCTGTTAAGACCATGCTATGACCTCAACCATAGAGCAGGAGAAGGACCTTGAGATTACCTTATGTAAGCAACGATGATAATCTAACCATCACAGAGTAGTTATCATCGTCATGGACTGATGTAACAGATCATACTTCAAGCTGTGTTGTAAGCACATCATATCATTACCATGTGACTATATAGCTAATACCTTACAACCTGAGTCAGTCTCTATGATGCGACTCAATGCCTGCCAGATGCACTTGTATGTAGTATACCTACATTGGAGAGACACTGATGATGGTATGCTTGTCCATAAGAAGTGAGTCTATACGTTATGAGATGTTTTAGAACCAGATAGTCATTAGACCTTATATAGGTGTACCTTGATACTATGTATACCTTGAAGCCATGTATGAGTATCTCAGGCATTAGTTCACCTCAAATGATGTGAGATACCCAGTATCATACTCTGATATAGTAGTAACATGTATGAACCATGAAGCATCACCCCTAGACCTCTATGAACTGTGTTGCTGTAATGTGATTCCGCTGTTGATATGACTCTGTGTATTGGGGCATACTTGCCCGTCTATTGGGTGTGGTGTATAGTAGCCTCAGCTTGGCTGTATTGAGGCTCTAGCCTAGGGGGTTAACATGCTGCATCATGCCATGGACTCGGGTGTGGGTCTGTGTCAGGGATACGGGTGTTACAGTATTGTATGTGAACTTAAAGATGTGCACATTCCTTACCAACAGAGTTACATTCTTAGGTTATGTAGTGTCTAGTACTGGTATTTCTGTGGATGATTCTAAGATCAAAG
>JAJJMA010298171.1:0-18237 GCA_023529015.1 Papaver nudicaule
CCATCTTCGGGAGTTGACTGGCTCCAGCAGATCGTCAGGATCTTCTTTATCTTCTTCGGCTCCTGGTATGTCATCAATTTCTTCTTCGTCTTTGAGAGGTAGGTCCGCCAAGAAATCTGCCAATACCTGTGATTTTTCCGCCGTCCGAGGTTCGAATATAATTTTGAACTGCGTTATCTGCGCATTCCATTTGGCTATGCGTCCCACCCTTTCTGAATTTTGGAGGACCTGGCCGATTGGCGCCTTCGTTAGGACTCTCACTGTATGTGCGTTGAAGTAGGTCCGCAGTTTTTGGGTTGCGAATACGAGAGCCAGAATGATCTGCTCCATCTTCGTGTAGTTCTTTTCTGCGGGGTACAGAGTCTTGCTGATGTAGTAAATAGGTATTTCCTCCTTCTTGTTTGTCCTGACTAGGACCGCACTGATTGCGCTGCTGGTTGCTGCTAAATACAGAGTTAATACTTCGTCTTTGTCTGGCTTTTGTAGCGTCAGAAGGGTGGCTAGGTGCTCTTTTACTTTTTCGAAGGCCTGCTGGCAGTCTTCTTTCCATGCGAACCTGCAATCCATCTTTAGTGTGGAGAAGAAATCCTTGCATCTGTCTGATGATCGGGCTATGAACCTTCCCAGTGCCGCTAGTCTTCCGCTCAATCTTTGAACGTCCTTCAGGTTCTTCGGTGATGGCATGTCCACCACAGCTCTAACTTTCTCCGGGTCCACCTCGATTCCCTTTTTGGTGACTAAGTACCCTAAGAATTTTCCGGAGGTCACCCCGAAGGTACATTTCCGCGGATTTCATATTGCAACTCCGCATGGCTTCAAATATTTCTCTGAGATCCGCCAAATGATCTTTCGACTTCAGACTTTTGACGATCATATCGTCAACGTATACCTCCAAGTTTTTTCCAATCCATTGTTTGAATATTTTGTCCACCAGTCTCTGATATGTGGCTCCTGCGTTTCTCAGTGCGAAGGGCATTCTTGTATAACAATATAACCCTCTCGGAGTAAAGAAGGCAGTATGTTCTTGATCTTCTTCGGCCAGGGCTATTTGATTATACCCCGAGTAACCATCCATAAAAGATAGTAATTCGTGACCTGAAGTCGCATCGACCAGTTGGTCAATGCTTGGTAAGGGATAACTATCCCTTGGGCAGGCTTTGTTAAGATTGTTGAAGTCGATGCAAATTCTTACGCCTCCATTCTTCTTAGGTACTATCACCATATTTGATACCCAGGTCGGGTACATTACTTCTCTGATGAATCCAGCATCCATCAGCTTTTGGAACTCCTTTTCCACTGCTTCATGGTATATTGAGGCTACCTTCTTATTCTTTGCTTGAACGGTGGTGTGTCCGGATTTATCCGAAGGTGATGGGACACCACCGTCGGATCTATCCCTGGCATATCCTTCATTGTCCATGCAAATATATCCAAGTACTCCTTCAGTAGCTCTTTTAGTTTCACTTTCGTAGGTTCCTCCATCAGTGTTCCCATGCTTACCTCCCGTGTTCGTTCTTCAGTTCCAATATTGATTTTCTTCGTTGGTTCGACGGATGAGAATAGTTGCTTCGGGGCTCCTAGGGGAGTGACGTTCTGTAATTGTTATTTGTCCCCAGTTGATGTTGATGCCATCATTACAGCTGGGAGTAATGATGACGTCTTTGCCGCCTTAATTTGTTCATGATATTCTTCGTATCGCTTTTCTTTTTCCTCTTCCTTTCGCTTTCCTTTATTCTTCTTAAGTGCTTCTTGAACTTCGTTGTGATATTGGGCTTCTGCGGCGTCACACCTTCGTGCATCTTGCTGGTCTCCTTTGATGTCCATTTCTCCATATGGAGTGGGAAATCTTAGGTGCTGGTGATATGTTGAAGTTGTTCCTCTCAGATGGTGGACCCAGAGTCTCCCCATGATGGCGTTATAGGGTGAGGGTGAATCGACAATGCTGAATCTCGCCATGGTCTTCATAGGTCCTGCGTCTACCTGCAGAACTATTTCACCCTTTGGCTTGGATGTGGATCCGTTGAATCCATAAATCGTACACGTAGATGCGTCAATTTGCCCGTCTTTCAACCCCATCCGAAGATAAGGTTCGTAGAAAAGCACATTAAGTGAACTTCCTCCATCTATTAGTATTTTGGAAACGTTCCACCCGTGGATCGGTAAAGTAACTACTAGAGGATCATTATGCATTTCGACATCTTGATTGATGTCATTGGTAGAAAAGGTGAGCGGAGTCGCCATCCATTCCTCCCATTCGTCGGTTAGCCTTCCGTTTAACTTGAATACTTCGTGCTCCGAGGTTCGCCTTCTTATTCTCAGGTTGTTGCCTATGCCTCCTGGCAACGAGGGCTTGCTCTCCTGCTGGAATGTGATCATATTGAGTGACTTGTAACCTTCGGGTAGCCGTACTGTTTTCTCCTGTGCTGCTACGTTTGTTGCCGAGGCCGCCTGCCCGGGTAACATGACATATTGCCCGGGTGTTTGCCCGCATCGGTATCGTTCCCTCGGGTCTGATGGTATTCACAATAATCCTTATGGCTCTTGGTTTCGTCTCTTTGCTTACCTCGGGTAGATGGATACGTGAAATCTTGTCGTCCTCCTTCTTTCTTCAGAATCTCCGAGAGTGGTAAGGTCAAGTTGGAATAAACCATATCTACGTAGTCCCTCCTTCCTCTGTTTCCTGGCTTTTATATCCTTGTACCGAGGTTTCTTCTCGAATCCAGAGGTGACATCTTTCTCCGCTGAGCGCTTTTCTGTTTCTCGTACAGCTTCTACCGAGTTTGCTCTTTGTGGGATACTCCGGTCCTGTGCACGCGGGTTATCCCTTGGGATGTCCTCCAATCTGATGTACTTGTCCTGGATGACACGAAGTTCTCCTTCAGTCGCCGGTGTATGAGCATGTAACTCCACGAAGATAAAAGACGTTTTATCCAATCCGAACTTGTAGCAATTAATGCTAATCTTCGGGTTAACCTTTCCTATCGCCTGGCACACCTTTTGCCATCTCTCCGTGTACGCCTGAAGTGTTTCTCGTGTCCCGATGGCTAATGAAAATAGCCTATCTAGCCCCGCCTTAGTAGCCTTGTTGTACATGTAAGTCTCCACGAAGATATCAGATAGTTCTTCAAAGGAGTCTATCGAATGCGGTGTCAAGTTATCGGAACCACACCAGTGTTATGCCGGTAAGGCTGGATGGGAAATACCGGCACAATACTACGTCATTGGTATCCCAGTAGACCAACACCCGAAGATAGTATTTCAAGTGTGCTGTCGGGTCGGTAGTTTCGTCATAACAAGCGAAATTTGGCAATGGGCACTTCGGTGGTATTTACTTTGTTCGAGTCATCCTAGCTTCCTGTTTAGCTTCCTCCAATTTGTATCCTCCTTGCTTAGATTTCAAATCTGCCAACTGGTCCATGACAGCTTTCAATTGAGTGGCCATCTCTCCCATATGTGGCGGTGTTATGGTCTCTCCTCGCTGTTGAGACTGCATTCCGTGGCTTTGAGTTTGGCATGGTCTTCCGTGTGAGACAGCTGAATGACTTGGAATGTTGTGGATCTCCCTTTGCGGCAAGTCGATCCTCCCTTGGTACCCTCCTGGTATGCATACGGGTGGTGGTGCCCGAACCCTATTCCTTAACGAAGAATAGCTCTGCGGTGCTTCTGAATTGACCTCATCATCTCCTCTGGGTTGGTAGCTTCGGGATCACGATTGTCGTTCTCTTGCCTCGGTTCTGTTCCGCAGCGCCTGATTTTCTTGTGCCAAGGCGTATAAAACCTCGTCCTGTTCTTTCTGGTCTTGGAGCAGAGCTTCCAGCCCTACTGCCAGCGGAGATTCGTTCGTTCCTTCAACTCCATTGTTGACTTCGTTGTTGATGAATGGTCCCACTTCGTTGCCCGATTCTTCTAAAGTGGTTGCGGTATGGACTGACATTGAGTTCGCTGTTTGTTCGACAGGGGTGCGATGGATTTGATCTTGCCCTGGATTTCCTTCTTCAACCATTTCCTCTGCGGGTAATGGCATTCCGTACAAAGGATTCCTATCCCTTGCTGGTTCGTCGAATGTTGCCGCCATGCTTCTGGGTGCACTTCGTGGACGATTGACCGCTTCCTCTAGATCAAGGTTGACATCTCCTTGAGCCCTTAGTGACTGCAATCTACTTCGTGTTAGCGCGGGCTGCTGTCGGCTTCCAGTTACCAATGGCCTTGCTTCATTAGCCATGAGATATTCCACTCCTTTTCCTGTTGTTGTGCCAAAAAAGAGGGGATGACGGTATAGTGATTTTTAGGAATGCAAACTTCCCTTACCCAACTATTTTTCCTGGGGAGTTCTAGAGGGTAGTGATAGCTATTTTTTCCTAACTATGGTTTGAACTATTAGTTAAGAAATTACTTCGGTAATTTTTTCAATAAGAAATCCTTTTTGATGGACTTGGAGGATATCGTCTGCTTGTTGCTTTTACAACCAAGTTCGTTTCTCACTCTCAGACCATACTTCACCAGAACGTGATATTAATCTTTCGGTGGTCCTCCAAACCAAGTTTAAAACCAAATATAAAAGGTGATAAAGAAAGAGAAATAACTTAGTTTTTGATAAAATCTGGTTGTTTTGAAATCTACAAGGAACTGGTCCCTGTTTCTAGCGCCAAACTGTTGATACTAATTTTCCCATATCATACTTCAAGTAAAAATTGTTAGAGGTTCGATTGCTTAAGTCGTTAGTGGCATTTGTTCGTTAACAACCAGAGATTAGTTCGTGAGTTTGAACGGATTATCGTTGGTTATTATGATCCAAGTTGGATACAGACTGCATTTAAGATATTACTTTGAAGACAATCGTCGACAAAGTTAACTACACAGATATAACTGAAACAATAATCAACACAACAATTTAACGAGGTTCAGCAGCCTTGTGCCTATGTCCTCGGGGGTAAAATCGTTGTTCTATTATATCAAAATCGATAAAGCTTTCTCTGGTTTACACTAAAAGTCACTTCAATTTGTTAATGGATAGAGGCCAAATGGAATCTGGAAGTACCCTCACTCCTAGCTATCCTTTCCCAAATTCTGCGACCCCTCTAACTGTTGATGAGGGGGGGTATTTATAGCATTCTCACGGGCTTCGCTCTTTGCTACCCTTGGTTGCTTCAATCTTCTGCTGCTCCTTGGATGGATCGTCCATCTTCGGTGACCGCCTTTATCATCCAATCCCAGCTCGTCGTACTAATATGTAGAGGATCCTGCTGTATTCATACGTTGTTGGCTCCTCATTGGTCGAGGTTCTGCTCTCCATAGCTGGCTGGACCAATCCCCAATCGACAAACAACTTTTGTCCTGCTGTCAACAGCATTAAATGCGGTGTGACTACTCCTTAACGTGTCTACTTTGGCCTAATCTCCTAGGTTGATGATCCTTCGATCTCCTCCCTTGGATTTCATCGTCTCGTGATGAGATGTTGCTTTTCTGAGATATGCTTTCATCCCTCGCGGTTCTCGTTGCCTCCATACGTAACCTCCGGAGATAGCGCCACGTGTTCATCTGAAATTATGCATTAACATTGTAATCCTCGACCAGTTCTGGAGTCAACCGACCGTCAGGAAGGTGAACATAAATATTTTTAAAGGCTGTAGCATTAAACCCTAAAGCTCTCATCTTGGAAATCAAGGCATCAATTAAGGGGAGAAAGTCATCTGAAGAGGAAAATGCTGACGACAAAACCCTGCCAGAAACGAAAATTACAGCGGTAGAAAACTCAGAATATCAATGTGAGTAAAAATAGGAAAAAAACTACCTTTATGGATCAACAGGAGAAATAAAGAAGTGGTTATCAAGTGATTTCGAGGAACAAGCAAGATTTTGGGTTAAAGATGGAAATTTTGGAAATAAATAAGAAGTAAACAGAGAACGGAGACGAAAAAGAAGAATTCGAAAAGGTTCGAAAGAAGTTTTAGAGGGAGAAAATATATAAGCTTAAAAAAGGAGAAGAAACCAGCGCTATAAGTAAAAGGGTTAAAAGGTGGCTACAATCTCGGGAACTGTAGAACGTATGTCACGGAAACGTCATTCCTGGCAGATAATGGGGCACGTGTCAAAGGATGGGCAACGAAGAAGAATTTCCTTCCCAAAACATCTTGGATCTCTGGAAAAGAAAAGAGGAAAACTGTAGGGGCATAAATCCATCGAACCACGTATCGCCATATCAAAGGAAGAGACAACTATAACTTAAAGATAACTCGAAGACTCAACACTCTTAGTATCTATCGATAGGCATGAGTCATCGAAGAAACATTTTACAACTAAGATCAAAGTATAATCGAAGAGACTGTCATCTTAGAACAAGAGAGATCGAATGATGAAATAATCAACTTTAGCCTCGGTGCCTTCTCGATGCGCACCGACTTACTCGACAACTTCTGACACCCACGATTGAGTATTTTGTCTTATTAGTTGTTTCCCACTTTATATTTCGCTCTATAAAAGGTGAGCTCGGGATCAGTTGTAAGGGTTGGATTTTTTGGTACGTCTTAGGGGCATTTGAGAGGGACTAGGCTAGTATCTTATGATCAATCTCCTCAGGTCATTAAGCACCAATTCATTATAGAATAGGCCACTGAGAAAACTTTACATTTAATGAACGTCATTTTGATCTTTACTTTGAATTATTGGTATGATTATAGTTATCGAGTTATATATCGAGTGCAGTTCGATCTGCCGTTTTATACTTAAATTTACTTCTCATCCTATTTACTTGAGATCTAATCTAATGGTAGAGTCTCTAAGCAGATTTTATACCGCCACACCCTTGGACTCGGATTTATGCTCATTTACTAAGGTGTTTCTACTACTCCAAAGAGACCGGATAAAAGCAGCAAATAGAGGTCTAAGCTCACTAGAGATAGCCGTATTAGAATTTGCCAGAGTAAAATAAATCCAGTCATGAAATAAAGCATTAGTAAAAGAAGCAGCACACAAATTAAAGGGAGGACAAGAGCATGCATACCATTTTTAGGGGGACCATAACACCTAGGACAATCAATGCAGTCAATATGCATTAATCTGATGTCAACATTCACACGAGTAGGGAGGCAATTTCTAGCAGCTTTCCAGAGAAGTAATTGAACTATGTAAGCCACCTTGATACCCCAAATAGACTTCCAAAGTTTTCTATCTGGACTTGGTCTAAGACCTCTGAGACCCAGATAGGCAGATTTAGAACTAAATACGTCATCCTTTGAAAGCTCCCAAGCCCTCCTGTCATGAGTGGATAACCGGCTAGTGACAATCTTCTGAATAGAAGCATCATCAAAATGGGTTTCTAACCTGGAGGGAATCCAAGTTCTGGCAATTTCATCAATAAAGTAAGACACCTTCATAGAAGGATCAGCAGGAGTGAAGGATTTGGTTTAGCAGAACCTAAATTAGGGATCCATTTATCACACCAGGGATTTATGAATTTGCCATCTCCAACAATCAAAGAAATGAAAGGTTTAATCAATTTCTTGATGTTGAATAAGCATTTTCAGGTCCAAGAGCAGGCTTTGGGACAAGTAGCATTTAAGAAATCAGGAACCCATTGAATTAACCCTTTAACAAAATCATTATCTCCCAAATTGATTTTTATTCAGTAAACTTTGTTTGCGAGCTTTGGGAAATCCACAGATCTTATCATGTATCCCAGTTTTACCCCATATAATTTCTGGATGAAATACACTGATCATGCTCTTTCTTGTCTCTTATTATAATTTCTTTTACAGAAACCTTTGGTCATGTATGATAGACAAATTGCAATCAAGACCCTTTTGATTATTCGATTTTTCTTTGGTCCAAAATTTGATTTAGAGATTTTACTTGGTGGTTCTCTTGGATCACATCTTCAAAGTTGACAACGTTTTTTTTTTAATAGGAAAAGTACTTCATTCATTTAAACCAAAGTTACATGAGTTTGTTGCTGAATTACGATGTCTAGCCAATGTGGCTTGTTGTCATCCCATTCAACAGTACTGACATAATTCCTTGCCTATTTAGCAATGGAATCTGCTACATTGTTTAGATATCTCTTAACATGAGAGCATTTCCACTCTTCGAAATAACTTAATAAAAATTTGCAGTCAAGAATAATAGCATTGTTTGTCCACTTGACTGCTCCTACTTGACCATTTATTAATTTAATAACATTAAGACAATCCCTTTCCAATTCCAGATTTTGCATTCCTTTGTCCAAAGCCATTTTAACTCCTTCCAAAGCTGTTAAAGCCTCTGCTTTCTCCTCATCCTCTGATATTCCTGGTGATGCTTTTGCCCCTTTGATTGCCATGTATCAGAGAAAGCTATTAGTCCAATACCCATTGCATTTGATCCTTTAAGATAAGAGCCATCAAAATTGACTTTGACAAAGTCAGTGTTTGGTAATTGCCAAACTGAATTCCTTCCCTGTTGCCTACCAGCATTTCCATTAACCACAATGGCAGGGTTAACTTTATGCCAGTCACTTACTTCCTGCAATACCCGCCTCTTAAGAACCTGCAATTGAATATTAGCATTTTCGTAATGTACTTTACATCTGAGCTTCCAGATGTTCCAAAGAGAATAACTAGCTAATACCAACATATCTGTTCTACTCTGACTGCTAACTAGAGTTATTAAATCAACTAGTAAACCAATCAGTTAGAGTTTTTTCTTCTATCATCTGTAAAAAAAAAATATGATCAATACCAGACCATAAAGTCTTTGTAATTCTTCATTCCATGAACAAGTGTTGAGTTGTCTCAGCATGTTCATTGCAGAATGGGCATCTGTCTGAAAAGTTTGGTACAAACCTAGCATATCTTGGTCTTGATGTGAATAATTTGTTTTGGAAGAACAATAATTTTTCTCCCTCAACCAAATCTTATTTAGTAAATAATTACTCCAAGTAAAAGTCAATGCTATTATATAAGACTGACATTTCACTAATTTAAAAACACTCAATTACTTTATTAAATAAATGTTTGTTTTGATCTGAGTTTGAATTTGTTTGGTCATCATAATGTCGGAAATGGGGGGACCATTGCCTTGCAAATTATTCCTACAGCTACAAAGGTTGTTGGCCTTGGGCCAGGAAAAAGAACACATACGTCATTCAAACATCTCCAAAAAGAAGCCAAATGCAGCAACCAGGAACAAGAAACAACGACGGAAATTCAAGTATTACAAATTTTACACCTTTCTCTAGGAAACATGCTTTGAGCCGTCCCAAAATTCTGCGAGCCCTCCCGCCGTCCCTCCCCTTAGTAATTTTTGTCCCCTCTTTAGTTTTTCAACTTTTTTAAATACCAAACTACCCCTAATATGATTAGAGTTCATAATAAGATTAGAGTTAACTAATTAACCTATATATTCTTAATCCTATCCCTAAAACAAAAAAAAAATTCTCTTCACAAAAAAAAAAAATCTCTTCTTCTTCTCCTTCTTCTTCTTCTTCTTCTTCTCTAAAACCAAAACAACGAAATTCGTCGCGAAATCATCGAAACTCATCGATTTAGGAAAATTAATCGTGTGCGTTCTATATAACATGGCGAGGTCTAAAACAAAGGCTGGAAATCGATCCAAAAAACCACAATCTCCGGATGAACCCACTCTTGCCCAAGTTCAACTTCAAAATCGAATCGAGTGAGAAAAAGAAGAAATGGTCGCGATTCGAAGATAATTTCACAAACCCATTTCATCATATTTGAGTCTTATGGTGTGTGATTGAATTATTATGTTGTTTCCATGGGTGAATCGAGAGATTTCGTCGAAAAAACGCACTTTCAGAGCCATATTCGGCCCCTAAAAAAACCCAGAATAGGGGCCGAATGCTCCATTTTCCCTGAGAATGAAGAACAGTTCGACCCCTAATTTTTTTTAGGGCCGAATGTGCATTCGGCCCCTATTTTTTTAGGGCCGAATACGTATTCGGCCCCTAAATCCTTATTTTTTTAGGGCCGAATGTATATTCGGCCCCTAACGTGTATATGGAAATAGGGGCCGAATTAGCATTCGGCCCTCACGATAAAAATGGGTAGTCACTGAAAGTGGCAAGTCAAAATTTGTTGGTGAACCACAATGGATGATTGTTGTCTGAGGCTTCTGTGGATGCAGATCAGAACTCATCATCACCACGATTGCTAAACAAGGAATATTACCAAAAAAAGACAGAAAACTATTGTTTTTTCCAAAGTCATGAATGCATCTCTAATCAAGATTTTGCACCGGCAATTTTGACAGGTTAAAATGGACTACATAAAGTACGTATATAAAGGAATGTCCATCTTTAGTATTGCAAGCTCAAATCTAAATTTCAAAGCTGCTGCTCCAATGTCGAGCAACAAAATTGGATATAAATAAATTCTTTTCTGCTGATTCAACGTCGAGCACACATCCATCTCTAACTTTGATTTTCACCTTGTCATACACAATTATACGGAGTAGATACGACATGAGATAGATAAGGAGGAGGTGGAGCTGTTGATGCTGCTGTTGAGAATAATGATGATCGTATGTCCCAGTAGCTGGTTTCATTTTCGGCATAGTCGATGTCACGATAAACCTCTGCTGCTTACCAACACCCGCCATTGATTTTACCATGTTCCTCTGCAATTCATATTCATTCAAAACAAAGTATGTACAACAGAAAAAAAAAAGAAGATTTGAACAAGTAGAATTCAAACACTTACTGCTGCCATTGAAGCCATTTCTTCCAACAATACTCTTAACTTCATATGCTGAATCAAAATGGCAACCAAGAAAATTGAACTTCAAGCCAAGGAATATTGTGTTTTTAATCGACTCATCGACTTGGTGTAAACTTTAAGTTGTAAGTAGTATGAACAGAACAAAAAGAGAAAGAAAGAGAGATCTCATTTCATGTAAGTTCCACTTTACATTCGACCAAAAGGGAGGCTATTTATAGCCTAGGCAAGCTTATGAACAAAAGCCACCTGCCAACATACGTGTTAATACTTAGGATTGTGAACAGTCCTTAAGGCTTTAGCAAAACGACATTTACTCATCTTGTGTGAGGCAAAATAGCCTCGTGTCTTTATCTTGAGTTGTGTCAAACAAAGTTTGACTGATACGGTGGATCAACCACATTTCCAACACCTGTTCTACAACAAGGAAGCTGAAATTGCCGTTGCCCGGGGTTAATGTTGCTACTTGTTGATTTACTTTGTTATTTTTTTTTGCAATAACTAACTTTTGAATTGATTAATAGGGGCCGATCCCACTTCGGCCACCCCCCCCCAAAAAAAATAGGGGCCGAATCCACATTCGGCCCCTAAAAAACCAAAAATAGGGGCCGAATTGTTCTTCATTCTCAAGTAAAATGTAGCATTCGGCCCCTATTCTAGGTTTTTTTAGGGGCCGAATGTGGCTCTGAAAGTGCGTGTTTTCGACTAAATCTCTCGATTCATCCATGGAAACAACATAATCATTCAATCACACACCATAATAATCAAATATGATGAAATGGGTTTGTGAAATTTCCTTCGAATCGCGACCATTTCTTCTTTTTCACGCTCGATTCGATTTTGACGTTGAACTTGGGCAAGAGTGGGTTCATCCGGATCCGGTGGAGATTGTGGTTGTTTGGATCGATTTCCAGCCTTTGTTTTCGACCTCGTCATGTTATATAGAACGCACGCGATTAATTTTCCTAAATCGACGAATTTTTATGATTTCGCGACGAATTTCGTTGTTTTGGTTTTAGAGAAGAAGAAGAAGAAGAGAAGTTTTTTTTGGTGAAGAGAAGTTTTTTTTTTTTTTTTTTTAGGGATATGATTAAGAATATATAGGTTAATTAGTTAAAGGGTATATTAGTCATTTCAAGTGTTAATTGAGGGATAACTTAGTCATTTCATTGCAAGGGCTAAAAGGTAATTTTGACGGCGGGAGGGCTTGCAGAATTTTGGGACGGCTCAAAGCATGTTTCTTCTCTAGTGATAATGAGGAAGATGTTCCTAAAGCTAAGAGCTATTACCCAACAGGTATGACACTGTGTGTCTATAATCAGGGACGGATCTAGCAAAGAAACTAACTTTGGTTTTAGCCCGTCTCTAATTTTCGTCCAAAAAGAATTTAATAGATTTTCTTTTTAAATGTTTTTTAAAAAAAAATAGATATAGCCCATATATGTAAAATTTTCCTTTTTAGCCCATACGATTTCAATTTAATCATAATAAGTTTGATTTTAGCCCTTTAAGATTTAACATCTTGTGATATAGTCGAGGTATAAATCTTTCGGCCGCCTAGCGCACTCTGAATAATACAGCCCTACCCCAAATAATTTCCTGGGTCCGTCCCTGTCTATAACTAACATGGCTTTTTTGGACTCTATGCTTTTTTTTTGTCCAAAGATGAAAAGCATCTGCAACTCATATCTAGCAGCTTCACCACCTATGAATTTGAGATTGTTCCCAAATTCGGATTTTCTGGTGAAGTGTAAAATGCGGCATCTTCTTATATTTGATGTTATTAAATCCATAATCCCATATCTAGCATGTCTTATATCGAGTTGTAATTTAATCACACACAATCCAATTATTTGAACCAAACATGGTAGCTTACTCTTTTTTTTTTTGTTATTTTGAACCAAACAAATTACAAATTAGCAGTAGCAGTTGCTCCTACAGATTACCTAATCAATTCTTGGGTTAGAAATTCGTCATGAGAGCGGGTTAGAAATCCGTCATGAGACCTAACTAAGAAAGCAGAGTGGTTGAAAGCGTGCCATGTAAAGTTAAGAATGCGTCATTTCGGAACTAGCAAACAAATAGTTGTCTTTGGCCCTTTGCTTCTTATTGCTCTTCTTATAAGAGCAAGCACTATGGTGCTCAAACTGTAGGTGATATTCCTACATTGTGGGTAGAAAAAGAAAGAGGCAAAAACACAACCATTATGGCTGAGTAGACGTCCCCAGTCAAGGTTTGACTTTGACCTTGGTGCTTCTCACTAGCTAGCCGCCCAGGGTTTACAATTGACAGAAAAAACCCTTGCGGGAACTCATCTCTCTTCCCACTCTATTTTCACTCACACTAAACCATCACACCCACATTTTACCCCCTTTCGATGTTGATGATGTTATAGGTGGATTCATAGCACAATTTTTGAAGGGTTTGTTTTACACTCAAAAACGGTTATTTTGCACGTTTCAATTTCAATTTCCATCCAACAAAGCTATGTAATTTGGTACTTAGGGTTTATGATTTCATTTGTTGTTGATATTTAAGTAATTAGGTTGATTAGTTGCCTTTGATAGGTTTGAATGATGCCCTTGAACATGAAATTGTAGCAATGTTGTGGTTTTAGTTAATTTTGTGTATGGAATGTTGAATGAATTGAATTGAAAATATGATTGTTGTTTTAAAAGGTGAAAAATGGGGACTTTCCTCTGTGCATTTGCGAGAATGACTTATAGGATTGAATTAGATACTTCGGAAGATGAAGTAGAAAAGGCTATTATATTATGTCACCAAATGGCTTATGAGGTTCGTATGCGTGCCATCCGTCAACCGGTGCCTAGGGTAGTTCAAACACGTAGGCAACTTTTTCGTGGTAGAGTTATGCATGATGCAATAATGAAGAAGGATTATTTTGATGAATGACTATACCGAGAGAAAATTCAAACAATGTCTTGGTTTTCCTAAAGCTTTGTTTGAGAAAATACTACTAGTACTTGTGGATGTGGATGATGAATGGAAACAACATCCGGATGCAACATGACTCCTTGGTCATTCTCCTCGTATGAAGATGGTTGTCGTGACGAAGGCATTGTGCAAAAGTACTGCGGCTGATAGTCTTAATGATTATACTCGAATGAGAGCAACCACAATATACAAGTATATTAAACATTTTTGTGACTTGATTTGCCGCACTTTTGGAGAAAGACACTTGCGTCAACCTATACCCGAAGATGTGAAGAGGCTTTTAGAGGAGAACACGACACGAGGGTTTCCAGGAATGCTAGATAGTATGGATTGTATGCAGTGTCCGTGGAAGAATTGCCCGGTTTCTTGGCAAGGAACTTATCGAGGTAAAAATAAAGAAAGTTCTTTGGTGTTAGAGGCAGTTTGTTCATTGATTTATGGTTTTGGCATTTTTTTTTTTGAATGTCGGGGGTCCAATAATGACTTAAATGTGTTGGGTCACTCATCACTCTTTGATAGGCTTCTTCAAGGTTTAGCTCCACTGTGCAATTTTACCATCAATGGGCACCACTCCGACATGGGTTATTAATTGGCCGATGGTATCTATCCAAAGATGCAGACAATTGTACAAGCTTATCGAGTTACATTGAAGATTCTTGACCGTGTTAGGTTTAACAAGTACTAAATGCCAAAGAGGAAGGATGTTGAGAGGGCTTGTGGTGTTCTCCAGTCGGTGTACAAGGTTATTGGGTCTCCATGTAGGTATTGGAAAGAAGGTGATACGAACTTGATAATGAAATGTTGTGTGATCTTGCATAATATGAGTGTTGAACTTACTCGGCGTGCACGTGACTGGGTTCCAATTTACCCTCATCACAGAGCATCGTACAATATTCCCGTAATTATGATCCCCCTCTTGTAGTTTTCTATCCAGTAGGTAGAGACCAAATCCAGTACATGATCATCTGTTGCATTCCTAATACCGTATATTGTTTCTATCTTAAGTTGTAGATCTTCGTAGATGGACTTTCCATAATTTCTCCATAACACATATGGTTATTTCGGAGAGCATTCTGATAGTATTATTCCGAATAGTAGTCATAGGTTGCATCCCTTTTCCATAAATGCCGCATCTTCCATCGTTTTACCCATTCCATATCATCTTTCCATACACTAATGTCTTTATATGTCGAATTAGATGTCCATACAATGTTTTCCTTTCTTTCTTTCTCTGTAAATATTCGTTCATCATATGTCCACATGTTTATTGAATTGTTAGACATCAAATTAAATAATTAGTTTTATAATTAATTCTTGGCGTATGCACTTGATTGACCTATCCTTGACGTTCGTAATGCTTTTACTGATCTGATAAGTATTTAAGTTCTTGAAACATTTGCGACAGCATAGAAATTCTTTATTAAGCTTTAATCTCTCGCAAAAATTGGTACACATGACACGAAACACACCTACGAATGTTTTTGAAATTTTCGAAACCACATGACACACCTACTAACATGAAAACAATCTCAAATAAACCTTATTAATTTCACTCAATTGCATATCGCATCCGTAGATGCATTATAATCCGGGATGATTATTGCCCACTAATATTAAACATTGGCCTTTGTGTTATTTGTTTGTTATTCCCACCTTCAGGTTGAGTGTCGTCATTACACACTGCACGTTTGCTGATGAATTATTGTTTCAAAAATAAAATAAAATCACCCTCGTTTATCGTCTGCGCCTTATTCTTTGTGCCTTTTCTAGTGTGTTTTAAAGAAATTTTAAATTTTTTTTTGTTAATTTGTAAGGGATAGATTTGTGACCTTATAGTTGTACCAAAATTGTACTTAGAAAAAAAACTCATCGGTATAATCGTATGTCCTCCAAAATGGTTCCAATAGAGCCGTAATTGGTTTTCTCTTGCGCCAAATTGTCATAAGAATCCCCACCGGCTGTTTCTCATTCTCCATGTTGCTCTAATTGTTTTTGTCTGTCATATTTGTGTTGTAAATCCCTGTGAACATCCTTTCTCCATATCCAATATTTGTTTTGATAGATGGCATTCTTAGACCCAGAACCGGGAATATGCTTTTGCTTCCTTGGTAGTGAACATTCGCCACAATATCTCGAAACCAATTTTTCAATGCAAGACTTCGTATAGTACCTCAAATACAACCTGGTGAAAGTATATGTGTACAATCATGTATATTTTGAAGTTTTCATTAGAGAAAAGTTTGTTGATTGCCACCAACGTTGAGATGCTACACTGGAGTAAATCCTCTGCCACCTTTCCCGAGTACACAAAAGTTGTCGATTTAGCGTTGTCCTCTATCTCTATCCGAATCTACATAATGTATTTGATTTTAGTCATGTTCTTGAATATAATTTATTGGTTAGAATCATAACAATGCTGATGAAATGGTTGTTAGTCAACTTGGTGTTGGTTTGTTCAGTCGTTTGCATGCTTTAAACTTCGATTTTATCTTGTGATCTCCCATGAATTCTGCATTGCATAATGAGCATGACATGCACTCCTATTGGTCTCCAAAAACTTCAATTTTTACGCATGTGGTGAATATGCGGACATCCTCGAGCGAAATTGCAATTTATATGTTATGCGTTGTATGACAATACTTTGTCGATGTTTCATACGAAATAAAAATGAGCATAATTACTTGAATCTCCGATTTTTCCAATTTTTCTAACGATTCGTTAATTTTTTTTTCTTAAGTTTTTGTTCGGGAGCCATGAATCCAGGTTTGTCGTTTGATCCTGGAGAACCGTCTATACGTTTTAGAAAAAAACGTATTAGATTTGTATCTTATTAATCCATAGTTATATAAGACTCTGAGGAGCCCCTTCAGTTGCATTTTTTCCTCCAAACAAAGCACACAGTTAAGCTAGTACTCATTTGGTCGTTGTCCATATAAAGTGAAAATTAGTTTGTTCCATTAAGTTTTTATTTGTTACTGTATATTTTCTTTTATATTGCAATTGATTTTATTTTGACACAAAAAATGTGATTTATATGGGCGGTAATCCAAGATAGCAGATGTACCATTTGAGTGATCCAACTGTCATGACTACTTTTTGTTCCTAAATAATTTGGTGTCAGCGCAGAATATTTGGTACCATATTTATCAATCGTGCCAAAACGATAAAACACACCCCATGCCATAACGACACAAATTTACTCACCAACATCCACCACTACAAAAACCACCCATTGCCACTACTTCTTCCACCACCATTAAGGGTTACCGCCTCCACCACCCTACTAATAACCACCACCAGTTTCAACTATTACTGACCAACACCGCCACAATCGCCACCAATGGCCATTGATATAATTTTTATCAAAATTTTCATCTAATGAAAAAATTATTTATTAGATTAATTAATGAGACACTTATGATAATTAAATAATAAATTATTGATTATAAAAATATTAATGACACACTAATTAATAAAACACATACAACTAAATATAACATGGTTTTTAATGGTCATTCACGGATTTAGAAGGGCCCATAACCATTTGAGGGGGTTAATGGGATGCAAGAGACCCAATATAACAACAACATTTGGTTCAGACACGTGTGGAGATCTGAACGACCCTTTTTTTAGCCTAATTTGTCCTTGATGTGTTTTATGGGCAAGTACCGAAAACAACAGAGGTACCATTTGAGTGATCCAACAGTCATGATTATTTTTTTCCCTACATAATTTGGTGGTATCATCGCGGAATATTTGGTACCCATCTTTATCAATCGTGCTAAAAATGATGAGACCACAAAAGCCACCATTGCCACTACTTCTTCCACCACCATTAAACGTTACCGTCTCCACCACCCACTAATAACCACCACCGTTTCCATCACTACTGACCAACACCGCCACAATCGCCACCGGTGTGTGTTCATGTAATTCTTATCAAAATTATCACATGTAAACAAATATTTATTATATTAATTAATGATATTTTTTTGTGTGAAAATTAATGAGATTTTTATTATTAATGAATTATTGATTATAAAAAAATGAATGACACACTAATTAATTAGCACATAAACATAACATAGTTTTAATGGCCAATCATGGAGTGGATCAATAACCATTTGAGGAGTTTAATGGGAAGTGAAGGATCTAATACAACTACAACCCTTAGATCTCACACTTGGCGAGATCGTAACGGCCCGTTTATCTAAGCCAACTTATCTTGGATGTGTTTTATATTATTGAAGTAAACCCTAATAGGCCCATATTACTCAGCCCAAGAGGTTAAATTCTTAACGGGTTCTGGTGAGCTGCCCATTACCAAATGAACAGAGTATTTAGTATTTACTCTAGACTAGCATTGATTCTTACTACTGTTTGATGATGTTTCCGCATTTTATGGGCAATCTAAGATCCTACAGCGTTTTCACATTGTACGAGCAATCTAAGATTATGAACTTTGAGAAATCGGATACTAGGGGAATAAGGATAATCGAGAATCAACATTATTTCATTTCAATACAAAGACTTGATTTACATATAACAACAGATGAGCTCTTTACAAGGATAT
>JAJJMA010298173.1:0-10793 GCA_023529015.1 Papaver nudicaule
TAGCGACCAAATCTGGTCTGTTGCTAGAACCCAATTTTCTTGTAGTGATATTAATTCTTATGTTGTATTTAATATATGTTCTCTACTAGAATCAAATGGAGACTCTAAGAAAGAAGGCCGAAGAAGCTGGTATTGTAGAATCACTAGAGCAATTAGATGGTGATATTTATTCCCAAACTATTGGAGTTGACAAACGTGGAAGATATCGTGGTGTTGGTAACTGCATCAAACGTAGGAAAAGTTCGAGGGTAGAATTTTCCAGTAGTAGCAGAACTGATGAGAAGTTAAAGAATTTGGAAGAACATATGGTGGTCATACAGCAGGACCGTGAAGAACTGTGAAAGGCGAATGAGGGCTTACAAAGGAATAATGAAGAGACGAACGAGAAAATGAATAAGTTGATAGACATACTGAAACTAATGTGTCCTAATCAGGTACCTATAGTTTAACAAGTTTGAAACTTTTATAGAAATGCTTTCATAGTTTTGTTTCAAACTATTTATGTTGGTTAAGTTACTAATGTGATTATATGTTGATTTAAAACTCCTTGTGCAGGATATCGCTGCAATGATATCAAGTTTGTAATCCGGAGCTAATCTGACCAATTGGTCATCTCAAGTATGTGAAATCCTTCATCTCAGTCTCTCAATTCATTTCATTATGTCTGATTACAATTTTTAAGAATGATGTGTTTTGTTCCTATGCATAAGTAGTTCATATTCCAAGACTAGGAGCACTCGAACTCTATTTATGTTTTTGCACTGAGTTAGTCTAGATGTTGTACTCTGACCTTGGAGAAGTTTAATTGTTTCTTTTCTAATCTAATATATGCCCAATCGTCACTTCTTTCCTGTAATTTTAACCCATTGAAGAACTAGACGAGATTGTTTACAATCAAGACTTCTCTTTAGACATCCTGTAGTAATGTCAGAACAGTTTCAATGCCATTGGTAGCTTACAGTCTCTTTCTTTTACTCTGCAGCCATTGGTACCACTTTTTGGAGGAGGTACAAAAGGAAGGAGTGGAGTTTGTTGGTTAATACTTGATTGCTGGTAGCCATTGGTACTCTGCAAACATTAAACTTAATATGTATGTCTGGGTTAAGAAATTGACATGTTGGTAGCTTTTTGTATGAACTGGCATTTTTTTTTTTTTTTTTTGACATTTGATGGAAGAAAAATTGTGACTTTGAGAATGAATGGAGATGGAATTTTCACTAGTTTGTTAATGTATCTTTTTATGTATTGATTTGATTTCTGTGAAGCTTTCATATAAAATTTCAGAGCTTTTATGACAATGAAAGTTGACCAAAGGTGACAGAAGATGCTGTCCCAATTAAGATCAATTGTGACGGCATATGCTGTCCCAATTAAGACCAATTGTGACGGCATATATATGCTGTCACAATTAAGACCAATTATGATGGCTTTTCTGTCGCAATAGCTAAGTCAAGCCGTCGCAAACAGTACCTGTTGTGACAGCTAATGCCGTCCCAATTAGTACCTGGTGTGACGGAGATGCCGTCACAATAGAAAAGTCAAGCCGTCACAAAAGGAGAGTCAAGTGTGACGGCAGCATTGCTGTCCCAATTGATTTTGCGACAGATCAACCGTCGCATATGGCGTCACAATAGCTATTTGCGACGGCACCAAATGGTACGACACTTTTTCCGTCACAATTGAGCTTTTGCGACGGGAAACCTATCTAATGTGACGGTTATTTACCGTCGCAATTGGCCTTCATTTTTGTAGTGTTATCTTTGGAAACGAAATGCAGAAGAACTAAAGGGTGTTAGTTTAGATGTGTTTTTGGCAACTTGGGACAATTTTTTTTGTAATTTAGTACTTTTATGTCTGTTTTTGGGTTTGTTGTTTTGATTTTTGTCATGCAGCTGGGTTTGTAAGCTCTTTGAGCTATTTTTGCTTACATCTAGTAAGCTTCTTTCAATCAATACCATAAGTTTGCTGATAAAAAAAATAAGAGACATGTGAGTGGTTAAGTTGCATGACACCACAGAATAATTCAGAATAGACAAAAGCAGATCACATATAAGTATAAAAACACATAATCAACCTTCACAATATCAATATGCGCAGTGAAACTTTCAAAACATATTTTTGCATTTAAAACGAAACAGAATACGTGATCATTGGGATTGAATAGGGCTGTCAATAACAGTCCGTTAATCCGAAATCCGTTATGATAATCCGGGTTCCGTTACGATAAAATCCGATATATCGGATTTCGAATATCCGTATCCGATAGTTATCGGATATCCGTTACTTATTGTAACGGAATCGGATTTACCCTTTTCCGTTAGGTTAACTTCCGATATCCGACATTACTACATATTATCCGTTGAGATTTTAGTATGTACTATGTACCATCTAAGTCGTTGAATTCTAAGTATAATATCTTCCCTATTTTTTTTGTTTCACTACTTCTCGATTTCTCTAGAGTCTAGACTACTCTAGTTTCTTTCAGTCTTTCTCTAGTCAGCGACTGCGACACCACCACTTCAGTCCACCTCCATTTCTCCCATCACCACCAATTAACCAACAAACATCGTGAAATCAATTGTTTTTAATCTTCAATCAGGTAAGCATCTGAGAACCCTAATTGAATTATTGATTTTCTTCAATTGTTCTAACTTCTAACCCTAATTTTTGTTTCATTGAATTGGTCTCTTCTTCTGCTTCCACAATCTTTGCAGATTCTCAATTAGTTCGAGGTGAGCTGCAGCAGATCCTATGGGTTTCAATCTTCTTCTTTTTAACCTAATAAAAATTTCGTCTTTTATGTCAATCCCATGTTCTGAATTTTGATTTGCATGTCTGACTGAGCTGGATATCAAATTGAGATATGCTGGAATGATATTAGTTTTGTGATTTATTTCATAACTTAGATTTTGTAATTTTTTTGGGATTAATTGTGTGGCGTGGGTACGTGTTGGTGAATGATTGTTGGTATTTTTGGGTTTGATTATTTTTTGGTACTAGCATTGTGTGTTGGTCATTTCCCTAATATTGTTACAGTAGTCTAATGTAGAGCTGAAATATCAGTTGTATTCTTCTTGTTTGTGACTCAAATCAAATGTGTATGCATTTTATGTACTAGTTGTTGCTTCTGATATTGGTAGAATTCTATAGAGTTGATCTGTTGTTTCCTTTCTTTTGTAGGCCAATGCAAAGAAAAAACCAGCAATGAAGTCGAGGAGTCATGTTGCCACAAGTAATCCATCATCACATCATGTGTCCTCAAGCACTCCATCATCATAAACTATTAATCTGTGACGACTGTTACAAACTTTGCCCAAAGACTTTGTGATGTTAGAACTGTCTGTTATTGTAACTTGTAAGTCAGTCTAAAATTTCTCTGAAGTTTGAACTGTTAGACTAATCAGTCTTTGTGAACTGTTAAGTTAACTAGTTAAGTGGTAACTGTTTACTGTTGAGTGTTATTTGGATTTTAAATTTTGAAGTGTTAAGTATTACAGACTTTACAGTTACATGCATGGAAAATATATGAATGTTATCGGATATATCGGATGGTTTCAGAAATCCGATAAGCTTATCGTAACGGAATCGGAAATAGAATTCTGAATTCCGTCGGATGTTATCGGAATCGGATATCCGTTAATTTATAACGGAATCGGAATCGGATTTCTGCATATCCGTTACGTTAGCATCCGTTGACAGCCCTAGGATTGAACAAGGAACAACAGAAGATAAGAATTTTAAGATGTTCTTGTTTACATTTCATTACGATGGTATATTTTTTTTCAACCGATGCTCTTCGTTTACATTCTTCTAGCAAATATCAATAACAATAAGGGGATTTTTGACGTTTTTGGCGTATGGTAACCCCACTTCACTTCATAAAATTCCTATGATATCTTATTCACTATTCCAAACCACAATCTGAAATGGGAAAATTGGAAATCTATCCCGTATAGAGATTATTGTTTGGGGATCTATCCATAGATGGAAAATATTAGTAAATCTATCATTTCCATCCAAAACAAGAGTTAAGTAGTCAATACCGAACATTGACCAGTCAAAATGTCACTCGAAATTACAGTCACACCCTTTAACAAAAACTCTTTTGAGTTATACTTTACATGTTCATCTTCATCTTCATCTTCAGCAGTCATGGCGGAAACATTATCATTCCTATTCATTTTTAATCGACGACTTCAGACTAAAATTGTTTCATCTTCTCAAAACAAATTAATCCTTGTTTGGACTTTCCACATTATTAATTTATCATGAGAAACCCTAATTTAATCACAATTCAACATGATCAATAAGTACCCATACCCATTTGATAAGAAATCATGGATTCGAACGTGCAATATTCTTGAATCAGAGTCATTTATATCATTCCTCCTCTCTGACCTGCAACTCTAATTTTTTCTATCATTTTTCCCATTATTTTACCCCAAAAATGAGCATAATCATGAAGACTAGTAACAGCACCCGATTCCTAAAAGTCTACCGCCATCGTAACCAAAATCAGCCAAATATCTCAATACCATCAAACTTTTACAAAAAGTTGAGAAATTGAAAACCCAACTACCCACAGAGAGACCCAACTACCCACAGAGACAAAATATAGATAAATGAGAAAGGTATAATTGAAAGGAATCCCATCTTCACTAAAATCAAATATTCGATTGAAATTAAATTGCGATTACGCTAATTTATTTATCTTGGTAGTAACTTAATAGAGAGAAGGTATGCTTTGATATAGAGAGAGAGATGTTTCTTAGAAAACCAGAGAGATGGAAAGAAGAACAGAAGCATTGAGAGAATCAGACTTAAAATAGAAGGGCAAAAATTGTCACTCTTATCGCATGTGTAAAACCGATGTGTGGGGGATTGACTACTTAACTTTTTGTTTTGGATGGAAATGATAGATTTACTAATATTTTCCATCTATGGATAGATCCCCAAACAATAATCTCTACACACGATAGATTCCCAATTTTCCCATCTGAAATCTCATCAAGCGCGAGACCGAGAGCGAGGGCATGCTAACATCTCGGAGCAAGGGCATGCCGACATGGAACATTTGATGAAGGATAATGCGGACTTCCAAACCAATGTTGAAGAACGCATTAAAATGTTGTTGCGCGCAAGAGCGTGCTAAAAAGCTGGAGCAAGAGCATGCCAACATGGAACATTCGATGAGGGTTAATACGGGCTTGGAAGCCAATGTTGAAGAGTCTCGGGAGAATTCGCTCATCAACATCGTCTTCTAAGCTCGTAATAACCTTCATTGAATGTTCCATGTTGGCATTTACAACCTCATCATGCTTCGTCTAGCAATAACAGTGCTACTCTCCCGCGTTCAAGTCATATAAAGCGTCGATGTACTTCTTTTAGTAATACCAGTGATGCTTTCCAACCTTCAATTGATTTAAAGCCTGGGGGCTGAGGCTCTAACCGACTTAAAGTCTGGGAAGCATCATTGGTATTGCAAGACGAAGCATCGGTGATAGCTTGGAAGCAGAACTGGTATTGTCATGCGAACTACTCATAGGCTGCAAATGACTTGAAGGTTGGGAAGCATCCCGGTTAGAAAGAATAGGTTGAAACTACTCCCCTTGAGACAGAGAGAGAGTCAGAGCTAGACACAGTTGGATGAAGGTACGTGGAATATGGATGGAACTTAGGTTTACTAGCAATGGAATAAAATGATCATCCCACAGTAATGGCATCCTAGCAGGATCAGAACTGAACCGGCTCCTAGAGTTTTGGGAAAATCAAAAAATCAGTTCACGGAAACAATCTATTAATACAAGAATTTATAATAAAATATAGATACAGTGATACACAGAAGGACCCTTGGTAGGCTAATGGGTAGTATTCTTTTTACATCGATAAACTATAACAAAATCATAGATTTCTAGAGCTTGTGTGTTTGTGTTTGTAGAGTTTTGGTAGTGAGAAGCAAGAGGAAATGTGTTGTGTATTTAAAGGGGGAATTTTGACACTTAAAAAGGGAAGGAAACATTAAATATTTGGTATCGGTAGGATTTCACAGGTGATCCGAAAATAATGGGTGGTTGGTGAGATATTAATTCTTCCCTATATTTGGCACAATAAGATTCTGTTTTTGAATACACAGAATTTATCACCTTTCATATTTTTGTTGAATTTACAGTGCACATATATGGCAGTGAATATATGAATTTACAGAGCATATATATGGCAGTGAATAATGGGTTGTTGGTGAGATTTATCATTTAAATACAAAATTTATCAACTTTAACATTTTTGTTTTAGATTGGAATTTACAGTTTGCCAGCTGGCAGTTTTCTTAACAGTTTTGCAACAACCATCACCGTTGCGTCTGAGTAACTGATACCCTAACTGTTAAGGTAACGGAATGTTCTGATGGATTCTATTTCTAACGGTTCAGTGCTTGCCACATGTCCTTCTATCGTACCCGATCCACCACTTCTGTACCCGTTAAACTACGGCGCGTAACGGATAAATTTTAACGTCAACGTTTGTATTCGTGGGAATCTCCTCTGTAACAGTTTTTTTGATTGACACGTGTTTTTTGCAACTAACAGATTATTGTAACGTCTGTTATCGTTAGAAGAAACAGTATTGTTTTAAAAAAAAATAAACGCTAGCAAGCGTTAAGCCATGCGTTACAATTGATCCCCTAAAGTGGTCTTGGAATACAGTTCATTTATGAACCTAGAATACAGTTCATTCCGGAACTTGCAATACAGTTCATTCCTGAACCTGCAAATACAATTCATTTCTAAACCTGCAATAGTGAATCAAAATCCTGTAATTTCCAATTCATTTCCACTGAAATACATCCATTCTCATTCAACTAACACAATCATTTCATTCGACCTCTGAAAATCATACAACCGTTTATACATCCATTCACTACACTCGTTCAGAATCCTAAATTGATAAAACAGACATACATACATTTTTGCCTGTGTTATTACTACTTATAGATTAAAAGGTTGTGTGTTTCAGCAGTTTTCTGTTTATGCAATGTTCTGTAATGATACCTTGGATCAGAAGAAGCTTTTAGGACGCCGAATTGAGTAGTCTGTCGACCTCAAATGTGAGAGTTTTGTGAAACAAGGAAACAAAACTTTGAGTTGTCTATATATAGTTGACAGAACAGCCACTTGAATAACATAATATGACCCACTAACAGAATTGTCTATAATCATATCAAAAACATGCAATATTGGGTATAACAAACAACTTCATCTCTGTTTAGGCTATGCGGTAAGGTTGACGAATCCCTGGCATACGCCTACGACATAATTCTCATCTTATATGAAAGAGAGAACAAGTAACAAGTAGCTCAAATTTTTGACCACAAAACTAAACTGATAATGAGCTGTATGGCAACAGAAAGAACTACTGCAAAGCATGTTTTTAAGACCATTCTGTGTACACTAGCAATCATACACAATCATAGCTTAATTAGAGTTCATACCTAAAAATAACTACTAGGGGAAGTCACCAAAAAGATTTGCACCGGACGTTCTTCCACTTCTACAGCAAATTAAGACAAGTTATCAGCAAATATCATTGATAAATGAAATCAAACAGGATATCACAACTAAAGCATATTCAAGAGATAATATCAGGTAATGAAACAAACCTGGGATTAAAAGAGGAGACCTGCAGCAGCACTGTGGAATAACAAGAATGAAAAAATAATAACAGCGATGTCTTTAAAGGTTATCCAATGGTTGGAAGGAATTCATTCCAAAAACACTGCTATTGGTTGGGAGGAATTCATTCCAACTCTTGGACTACCTTTGCAAGGACAATTTTCTCCCACTTCTGCACCTGCCATACCAGCAGAATCAACCCTAGATTACCTCCTCACTGGTATTCTCTAGCTTCAAGTCTGCGCGTTGAATCTTCAAAAAATAAAGATAGTAAGTATCAACCTTAGTTAATGTACCATAGAAATGATAACAAATACTGAAAACATGCATATTGAGAGTTTACTCACTAACGCAAGAAGCATCATCACTGGCCAAAGTATATGAACTTGGTCACAACCTGAAAATAACAAAAGAGTAGACATAAGTTAGTAAGATGAGCACTAAAAGGATCAAAGTCAGAAATTTCAATATCAGTAATATACCTTATATTCTAACTAACTGAGGAGCTGATTTGACAACGGAAAAGGCCACTTTCTCCCACTTGTGTGCCTGTCATACCAGCAAAGAAGAGAAGTGTACATGTAGGTCAGTATGAAACGAACTAGAAAAATTATAACAAACTAGTCCTCTTTCCTCCTCCTTTACCCGGGCTGGGGACCGACATCTCAAATGGCGGAGTTAAAAAGGGGTTGACAGGTACACAAAAGCAAATAAATAAACAACATCGAATATTTGATACAAATATATATATATATATATACACACACACAACATAATAATAATAAGGATGTCCAAACAATTACAAGTGTAACTCAAAATATGTCCGTACTTGATACCCAAAAGACCCAACAAAAAAAAGCAGCAGAATATAAAAGTGTTAAAGTTAAGCTGCACAAAAAACCATTGCAAGAAGTGGGAAGTGCTCAAACAAGGATCATCCTGGATATGGGCCATATAATGAAGCATTGTCCACCTACCAGATCTCCCAAAACATTGTAGTCATCCCCTTGTGGAGCATCGGGAACAGGATAGAGCACATCCATAACTTCCTCAACACAGACAACTCTCTCCACTTTGTGGTTCACGGTATCCCCATGACAAGACTTCCCATGCGCTCCACCAAGTACATGACTAGTTGCAACTGCATCCTCTTTCTTGTTGATAAGACGCACCTGATGATCTCCCATAAGAGGTATAGCAGCTTCAACAACAGTATCAGCTACAACAACTGAACATGATTGTCTGATTGGAGAATCAGAAAGATCACAAGGGGCAGAAGCTGTTTGACTGGAGGGAGAAGAAGTATCCTGAACCCTTCTTGTGGCAGCCATAAAACTCATAACATGTTGTAAGCATGACCAATACATTATAATCTGATATATACAATGCACAATATACACAAGACATAAATGAACTAATTATAGGAGATCATGTTTCAAGCTCACCTTTGAAAGAAGCGTAAGATCATGCTGCATCTGGTTCATTCTGGTATCAGCATCAGCATCAGTGAGTTTACATTTGCCAGAAGATTTAAGGGCCGCCCTTACTTTCATATGTAAGGCCTGCTTCGTGGACATAGTTGAGGAAAAGGAACGGCAATAGCTCCTTGTCTTGTCAACTCCAAACACTTCTGAAAGTGGATCGTCATCAAAAGACAACTCCTCTGACTCTCCCTCACCAGCTTCTAACATGGCCTTTCTCTTTTTCACTGCAGCTTCTACTAGTTTCAGAAATTCAAGGGAATTTTTTGTGTGTAAGAATCTTGTGTACGTGAACATTCAAAATGTATGAGTCTTGTAAACTCACATATTTCTCATCAAGACATTTCACTATGTGTCCATTCTTGTGCTTGTGTCCAAGCAACCATTGTTCTCCACGGCATTTTGTAACAGGTCTTTGCTCTACCTTTGCCTGTATAATCGGTATGAACAGTAACAGGGGTTGTAAAGGTAAAATAAAAGGAAATTTAAATGTTCTTAGAGAATCATCAAAGTACTTAATTACCACCATGTATGACTTGTTAGCATATGAGAGTTTTCCTAAGCAATGTGTGTACTCTCTATTCTTCTGATTAGCTCCCAACTTTTTATGCTTCTCTGCAACTCCTTCCTTGTGCTCATTGTCGATGAACCGCTGCCAGACATCT
This sequence comes from Papaver nudicaule, assembly GCA_023529015.1. NCBI lineage: Eukaryota > Viridiplantae > Streptophyta > Magnoliopsida > Ranunculales > Papaveraceae > Papaver > Papaver nudicaule. The sequence continues at coordinate 9,814 of JAJJMA010298173.1, forward strand.
GTGTTCATGCCATATGGACATTGGGCAATCATTTCTTCCTTGGTATTGCATTTGGCAAGAATGGAACTCCGTAGTTCCCATTTGTGGGACCTAAACTTCTGTGGAAACATTCCAGAAATGGCCACGCTAGCCAGAGCATCGTCAATGGGGAAATAGAAAGTGTCCTGAAAATAATAAGAAAGTATTTATGTCAGCAACGAAAGACTGCAGTTGGCATCAGCGTAACGCACAAATGGACAAAAAAACACAGTGGTTGTATTATAAATTGAAGGGAGATCTTTACCATTAAAGCAGCCCACATCTTGTCCTTACACTTTAGGGGTACAAGCCTCCAGTCTTCGTAGTCGATGGGACAGTGAGATCTGAGCTTTCCAGCCTTGGTAGAAAACCTACTGGCGTTTTCACCCATTGGTCTTCCATGCTCATCGAGGTCAACCAAATATCTGGATCGAAGGAATCTAGGATCACAGCTACCACTGGGAGGAGTACTAGTAGTTTGAGAAGCATCAGGAGTAAGAACACTGGTTGGTAATGAAGTCTCATCGGACTCTTGACTTGACATCTTCATACAAACGAACCAAAAACAAACAACAAACACCATATGAGAAAAATTGAATACATAGCAAGTTATGAAAGTAAAAAACTAGAACTTTGGTTGAAGCCCTAAGTTTGGATCCATAGATCACAACACCCACAAATAAGTAACTTATTAAGCATAAATTAAACAATAGAAGAAGCGAACAATCAAAAACCTGAACTTTGGTTGAAACCCTAAGTTTGGAGTTGTGATCTATGAAAAGAGATCACAACACCCACAAGTAAGTAACTTATTAAGCATAAACAATAGAAGCAGTGAACACTAAAAAAACTCAACTATTCTTAAAGTAAACAACAATTGTTAAGAATACACAACCTAAGAACCAAATGAAGCAAATAAGATAGATCTAAAGAAATTACCTTCCGAGATTGATTGAGGTACA
>JAJJMA010298190.1:0-10550 GCA_023529015.1 Papaver nudicaule
CATTCATCCCCATAAAATGCAATTCCCTCTGTTGCAGTCATGTATGGACCCCGTTCTTTCCTAACTTGTATTTTCCAGGAATTCCCTTCTTCAAATTCAACATTCTCTTCATTCTCATCAGACGGATTCTCTTCATCCACTTCTTCAAATTCCGGTTGATTTGAACCTTCACCCCTCTCCATTGTTGGAACATCTGCAGCCATCCTCCTCACTATTGCAAATGCATCCTGCAACATCCTTGATTCTTCATCATCAGCACTACTAGTTGGTTTTTGATTGGGATTCATGGTTGCAGAGAAATTGGAATGATAATTCTCAAATTGTACTGTTGGATTCTGCAATGATGATCTCTCTAATAAAATGCAATGGTGAATATGAATATCTTTGTTTTTTGTTCAAATGATTGAAAGTGGGGATGAAACTCTGAATGATTAACAAACAAAAATCGAAAGATAGATTGAAAGTATTGAACGTGATTTTCACTGATAAGAATTGAAGAAAGAGTGAGTGATTTTCAGAGAAGGAAATGGTGATTTTATAGAACACTAGCACTAGGCAATGTTATGTACTCTATGGGACTCCTGCTTCAAGGGCAAAATTTCATGGAGCCAAAATTTCTAGAGCCAGAATTCTGGTTGAAGAATTTCAATCAACCAATAAACAGATGGAATGTAGGTAGATTTCTCATAGGGTTGCTGAGTTTATAGACACTAGCACTAGGCAATGTAATGTAGTCTGGTGGTAAACGAGAGTTTGTCCTTAACTGAAAGGGATTCGGCACCATAACACTTGCACTACATTGCTCAATATAGTTTTGGTTTGTTCAGTTCTGTGTATTTGTATAGTGCAGTTTTGTATTGTTATTGCTCAATATAGCACTAGGCAATGTAATGCTCTCTAGCTCTATATTCAATTGGGATGCTTGTTTTTCTGATTTTGTTTTTCTTAGCTTGTTTTCTGCAATAACATATCTACATTCTATCATCTAATAAACTCTCTTCCTAAATTTCAACAAATCCAACTCTATATGCAATAGAGTTATAAGACTGCTGGTGAAATAGATAAAGGTAGTAAACAGACAGAGATTTTACATAGACATTGTGTGGGTATAAAGAAGTTGAAGTTTTAGAACAAGGCATCACCCATCAAGACATCCAAAGTCCTTAGAGTAGTTTTCCTTAATTAGTCTATATAACATTAGTAGGTACTGCAGGACAGAGAAGTGGAGGATGTAGTTCAATTACTGACTATGATCTTTGACACAAATCACAATGCAGGCGGCTAAGGAAATAAGCAGTTTTAAGTTTCAGAGTGTTATAAGTCTATGGAGGCAGTAATGTCTTTTCTGGTTTCTCTTTGGTTCAATAACTAGATGGCTGGAATGTTTTAGATTTTCTGTATGATTTCTTTGGTGCCCTATAATATGTCCTAGACAAAGTTCATCAACCTAATGTGTACTTATCAAACCAGACTACAATATATGAACTAACCACACCTACAATCACATGGAAATACAGACTACAACGAACTTAAAACACATCTACATTTCTAATCACAATCAACAAACACAAAAATCAGAAAAATCAACAAAAATCCTACAACAGCAAACAGATCTGAGAGACTCATCCCTTCAATACTTATAACCAGAAATTTAATCATTAACACTAGATGGTTTCGACTATAGATGTTGTAAATTTCCAATTCAAAGGGATAAAAGTGAAATACCTTAACCAATAGAGCATCGTCAGATCCAAAATTTGAAATCAGCTTCAATCCTTCTATAAGAAATCGACTAAACGCAAACCAGTTTCCAAATCGATATTTCATAGAAGATTTGATTGATTCAATGATGTTGATAGAGTTCCCGCACGCTAAATCTCACTGTGCTCGACGAATTTGCCGGTCAAATTCGACGTCGTCTGGGAAAGAAACTGGGGAAAGAAAAGAATCTGGTGGAGAAAAAGAAACCAGTGAGAGAAATGAGTGGATGTGGCAACTTAAGTTGTTGGGGTTGGACATACAGCTGAGGTAATTCAGACACAATAAATGGTTTCATAATTTCAGTTGATTTTCTTTTATTTTCTTTTGGGTTTTCTTATTTTCGGATCTGTAGTATTAAGTTAATCCGTTGAAATAAAAATCTGGTTCTGTTACGATGCTGGGGTTGAAATTTCATCAGCCCAAAAGTGGGGCGGGGAAAAGAAAAATCGAGGCTAACTTAGGAAGTTTACCCAAATATTGAGGGTAGGCGGGTAATTGCACCAACAAAAACACGGAGCACTGTAACAGATCGCATTTTCAGTAACCATTGAAGATGTTACGAGCTTCCCAACAGCGTATGCGCGACTAATGGTGTTGTTGGTAAAAACTGGATTTCGTGTAGTGAAAATAGAAAACGGGTAAAATAAACAATATATGAGGAATTAGCCGACTAAAGTGCATATATTAGGTACTCTTGAATAGGTGTTTTGAGCACCTATCAGCCGCCGAAAATGCTCTTTTGAGAACCCAACTGTGACTTTGATGGGAGGGTAGCCGCTAATGTTGCTTCCCAAACTGAGGGGTTGAGTCTTACATATGCTCGTTATGTTGCGATAACTGTTAATGAAGCTTTTGCCGACCCCGAGTGCCATTTCCCTGGTGTTGCTTTCCCAAGGATGGGTATCCCTTAGTCGTCATTTTCTACGGAAGAAATTATCCGGAATTCCCTGCTTCCACCTGTATTTTGACCTGTTGGGTGAATTCATGGCCATTTCTTGCCCCTTGATTGTTTTTTTTTTTTTTAAATCTCTGAATGCAACCGAACGGTGGTAATTGTTGATCATGGGATCTTCTTCTTATTGTCTACTATTCCAGGCATTCAACATTCTTGGGTTAAGCATTATCTTTCAATTCTCTGGCCAGGGGATGATTTAGGACATTAACCCGGGAAAAAGACTTTCCCACTAGAGGCGACGTGTGAGTATCTGTATCATTAGGATTCTTACTTTTCGCCTCATACCTATATATGAGGATCCTAGAGATTACCTGTGATCAGCAGGTATGCTCCTGTCACGGCAATTGTTCTGTTGCGCGTAGGATGCTGGCAATTGTTCTGCTGCGCTTACATCGCTGTTACTTTGATACTTGTCACTTTCCGAGATTTTTTTTTAATTAATATACTGCGTCGTAGCGTCCTTCGAGATTTTTTTTACTAACACAAGATAGGTGGTGCAACAGACTCGTAACTCTTGCTCCTTCTTTCCCCTAAGAGTAGTACTTCTTGAGGTATCGTGCATTCCATGGGTGTTGTAAAGTATCTCCTTGCATGTTTCTGAGATAATACGATCCCTTCCCTACAATATCTTCGATGACATATGGTCCTTCCCATATGGGGGCTAGTTTGCCCCATTCAGTCTTCTTTTGGTATGGTGGTATCTGTCTCATTACGAATTCTCCCACCGTGAAGTTTCGAAGAATTACCTTTTTGTTGTTATCCTTGGCAATCCTCCGTTGATAGTTATCCATTCTTTGGAGTACAGTTTCCCTTCGTCCTTCTAGATCATCTAACTTTTCGTAGATTAGGTCCGCGATTAGATTCTTCTCCCAGGCCTCAGTCTTCGTAGTTGGGATGATAACTTCGGCATGGATTACACCTTCGGTTCCGTACGTTAGCACGAAAGGTGTTTCTCCCATAGCTTTTTTTTGAGTTGTTCGGTATGCCCATAGCACATTGTGAAATTACTCACACCATTTTCTTTTGTAATTGTCGAGTTTCTTCTTCAGGATCAGAGCTATGGTTTTGTTTGTGGACTCCGCCTGACCATTGCTCTGTGGGTATGTTTGCGTTGACTTGATCTTATGTATTTTGTAGGCGTCAAATAACATATCGATGTTCTTTCTGCTAAGTTGAGCTCCATTGTCTGATACGATAGCCGCCAGGATCCCGAACCTTCAAATGATGTGTTCAAACAGAAACTTGAATACGTCTCGATCTATGATGTGAGTGAGGGGTGCATCATCCACCCACTTGGTGAAGTAGTCGGTTGCCGGATCCTTCTACCAATGGACCCACTATGTCGACTCCCCACTTCGCGAATGGACATGGACTCAACACCGCATTCATCTTCGTTGCTGGTACTTTGAATTTTCTTGCAATCTGCTGGCAGGCAATACATCTTCTTGCCATCTCCAATGCACCTTTGTTCATACTCGGCCAGTAGTATCCTTGTAGTTGAGCTTTCTGCGCCAGGGATCTCATACCACTGTGGTTGCCCTCGTCTTCATAGTGTATGTCTTTCAAAATGTGTAATCCTTGTTCCTTCGTGATGCATCTAAGCAATGGTCCTAGGAACGTAGATTTGTAAAGGATGCCTTCTCGGAGATGATATCTTGTCGCTCTTGAGATGATCTTCCTGGCGTATTTGGATTCTTCGGGCAATTGTTGCTTAAGTATGTAGGGGTACTCTCCAGTCGTCCTTTATCCCGTCGCCTTTTGTGTTTGGTGGGCTGGATACTCCTTCCAGGTCCATGGCTTCTTCTCCTGTGGTTTCAGTATTCACCGATGGTTCATACACTCTTCCCACCTTGATAGATGTGACGTTGGGATCTCGTAGCATAAATGATATATATGACAACGCGTCTGCATGTCTATTGTCCTTCCTTGTTATGTGCCTGTAAGTTACCTTTTGAATCTTCGCTATGAGTTCTTGCGCCAGCTTCAAGTATGCGCCGAGGCATAAATCCAGAGTTTGATATTGGATCTCGATTTGCCTGATGACGAGTTGTGAGTCGCTTGTAATCCTGACATTTGTGATACCTAACTCAATTATCAGTCGTAGTGCGTAGATCACTGCTTCGTACTCAACGATGTTGTTGGTGTACTCTCCGAATTCTAACTGAATGCATGTAGGATCTTGTCTCCTGTCGAGGTTGTTATTACAATTCCTATCCCTGGGTCTTCTTTGTTGGAAGATCCATCCACGAACACTTCCCATCTTCGAGAGTTGACTGGTTCTAGCAGATCATCAGGATCTTCTTTGTCTTTATCGGCTCCTGGTATGTCATCTATCTCTTTTTCGTCTTTGAGGGGTAAGTCTGCCAAGAAGTCTTCTAACATCTGTGATTTCTCCGTCGTTCGAGGTTCGAATATGATTTTGAACTGCGTCACCTGTGCATTCCATTTGGTTATCCGTCCTACTCTGTCTGAGAGGACTTGGCCAATTGGTGCCTTAGTCAGTACTCTCACTGTATGCGCGTTGAAATAGGTTCGCTGCTTTGTGTTGCAAACATGAGTGCTAGGATGATCTGCTCTATCTTCGTGTAGTTTCTTTCAGCTTGGTACAGAGTTTTGCTGTTGTAGTAGACGGGTGTTTGTCCGAACTAGGACCGCGCTGATTGCGCTGCTGGTCGCCGCCAAGTATAAAGTTAATTCCTTGTCTTTTTCTGGCCTTTGTAACGTCGGTAGGGTTGCCAGGTGCTCTTTAATCTTTTTGAAATCCTGCTGGCAGTCTTCTTTCCTCGCGAACCTGCGATCTTTCTTTAATGTAGAGAAGAAATCCTTGCATCTATCAGATGATCAAGCTATGAATCTTCCCAGCGCCGCCAGTCTTCCGCTCAACCTTTGAACGTCTTTTAGGTTCTTTGGTGATGGCATCTCCACCACAACTCTGACTTTCTCTGGATCCACCTCAATTACTTTTTTGGTGACCAAGTATCCTAAGAATTTTTCGGAGGTTACCCCGAAGGTACATTTCTCTGGATTTACCTTCATTTTGCAATTTCTCATGGCTTCGAATATCTCTTTGAGGTCCGCCAAATGATCTTGTGATTTTAGACTTTTGACGAGCATGTCATCGACGTAAACCTCCAGGTTCTTTCCAATCCATTGTTTGAATATTTTGTCCACCAGTCTTTGATATGCGGCTCCTGCGTTACTTAGTCCGAAGGGCGTTCTTGTGTAGGAATATAATCCCCTCGGAGTGAAAAAGGTTGTATGTTCTTGATCTTATTCGGCCAGGGCTATTTGATTGTACCCTAAATATCCCTTCATAAATGACAGTAGTTCGTGGCCAGAAGTCGCGTCGACCAGCTGGTATATGCTTGGCAAGGGATAGCTATCCCTCAGGCAAGCTTTGTTGAGATTGCTGAAGTCGATGCAGATTATGACGCCTCCGTTCTTCTTTGGTACTATTACCATGTTCGATACCCAAGTTGGGTACATTACTTCTCTGATGAATCCAACATCCATCATCTTTTGGAGCTCCTTTCCCACTGCTTCAGGAATAGCTGTGCTCATTATGCATCATTGTTACGTGCTTTAACTGGTATTTCTGAAGAGGATACTAGGAATACTGCACGCATCATAGATGATTTCTTTGATGAAGTCATATCTCGAGATTGTGAAGACAAAACTTGAGGTCATACAACTATATTATCGTTTCTTCATACTAAAAGTAGTTTGCCTTTTCATGCTTTTTAGAGTTTTTCAGCATGTACTACTTATTTCATTAATAAAATTAGATAATTATTAATGATGTTTGCAATACTTGATTTGTCTACCCGAATCTTATTGCAATACATAGCTTTTTCCATTACCTCGGTAGTGATGCAAAGTTATGTCTATTACAAAAGATAAGCTTTTTCTCACGATTAAGAAACTTTTGATTATATGGTTTTTAGGGTTTTCACAAACTCGGAATCATATACTCTTTTCCAAAAATCTGGCTAAGGAAAAGAGACTATAAACAAAGGAAAACTTGATACATTAAATTATCTGTCCAGGTTAGGCTTTGTATGTTGTTCTTTATTGAATAACACCACATGGGGGAGAGTTCTTAACTGAGCCTGAGCTTAATAACAAATCTTTTTGGGGAGCGTAGATGTGGAATATTAGGAGAAAAGTGTGTATATATTTCTCCAAAGATGAATCAACTTATAAATCATCGTTCTGATTTCCTAGTTATGTCATCTTAAACTAGTATGCGAGTACTTAACTTGACTTATCTCTATAGGTTTGAAACCCTAGTCTCAAACTACTTTGTCATATTTTTGTGACAAATAGGGGGAGAATACATATGGTTCTTGTTCTTGTGGCTCATAACAATAGGGGGAGAACATCATGTGCTTACTTGTTGTAGTTTTTTAAAGTATCAAGTAAGGAGGAGTAATTAAGTTAAGAAAAAGCTTCGTATCAGGTATGAGTAGATTCGGTTTAAAAGTTTTGATACACGAACTTTAAAGTTTGCTAGGATTCTTACTCTTTGCACAAACAACATGTGGGATTAGCATATTAACCCATGTAATCTTGAGCGTACCTTTGTGGTTGTTTGAGCTGCATATGTTGTAGGTGTTGTTTACGAATTCATCAACAAGAGTTAAAATAACACATCAAGACTCAAGGAAGAAGTTGAAGAATTCAAGAAATCAAGATACATCTGGTTAGTACTTAATTGTATATCTTTTGAACCCATATGTAAATTGGCTTTGTCACTAAAATTGACAAAGGAAGAGATTGTTAGGGCATTGTCCGGTTAAACCCACTAGCGTTGGTATGTCAAGCTAGTTGTCAGTTTTATGTGTCAAAATACAATCTAGATTTAGCCTACTAGAGTTTAGATTTCAGAATTGGGATACATACAAAGTAGTACAGACCTTGAAGACGAAGACTGTGAAGACAAAGAAGACATCAATTACTCTTCATCGACAAAAGGTTAGTAGGAGTTATGACTTTTATGGAAATTCTTTTATTCTACTTATTCTATCTTTCGAAATAGTCTGCTACTTTAGTAGAGATTCTAATAGCGATTGAGATTGTATTCTTGTCTACATAACCATATGTTATGTTGGTATTTGTCTCACGAATACCAAGTTACAAGAATGCATGAGATAGATTCTATATCATCTTTCCATAGCAATGGTTTTCTTGCAAATCACTTGTAGGATATGGGTGAATCTAAAGGAGTACTCTTGAGCAAGAGTCCAGTGGATTATAGTTGAGGGCGTATAACACCTTTAAGTACTGGCCCAGAACTTCCAGCGAATCCAGTTAAACCCTAATTCTGAGTAACGGCGGTTCCCGAACCGGTTCGTGAACAGTGACTCCGGAAATTTCTCCTGAGTTCCAAAACTTCAATTTGTACACGTACATGTACGTGAACCACATATTCGATGTATCTGGCCGTAATTCAGAAGGACGGTTCCTGAACCGTCTACGTGGATATTCTTCTGGAATTTCACACGGGTTAAACTCTGACTCCTTTATCTCTTAGTTAGACTTGGTTATCACAATATCTTCTGTGGTCCACGATTCTCAATGTGTCAATAAGAAGAAGATTATCTTTGGTCTGTTGGATATCAATCTTGAAGTGTTTGTGAGCCAACAAAACATTTGGTAGATAAATGATAAAGATTTCCAATTGAGATAAATCATAAATCTAGGATACTTTGTGTGCAAGTCAAGTAACGGGTTTGTTTTACACGGGAACTTGCTTGTGGAACAAGTAATTAGTTTCTTTATTCCTAAGCAACCTATTTTATTGAGTGTTATAAATAGAAGGTTTCAGGACGAAAAACAACAAGCATCAAGCATACGTGAAGTTTCTCTGTGGAATTGATCGTAGAACTCTTTTCACTTAGGTGAAAGCTTGGTGTGGTATAGCCATCATCTATTCGGTAGCAGTTCCTCTGTGGGCTTTACGTAACGACTATAAAGACTTCTCTTGAGAGTTGGGAAGCACAGGTAGAAGATTGAGACTTTAGTGGTTGAAATCGGATTAACCTGTAACCTAGGTAACCTGATCACGTTCTTGTCTATTCTACGGTCCTTTTCTTCTTTGTATTACCCATCAATGCTGAAATTGCGGAGGTAAAAAAATTGATGGATAACAATATTATGGCTCCTGTGATTCTTTTCAAGCATTTTGACAAACAACCAAAGTGCAACCATAAATAACATAAAGAAAATGACTCAATTCTCTAAAAAAGCATAAATCGATGCATCTAAACTCATAAATATGGAATAGGAATGCAATAGTTGAACTCATCATTAACAAACAATGTAGAAAGGAAATGTTAGTGTGCTTACAGTATTATTGCTAAAAGACTTCATGAATAGTTATTAGAATCTTTAGTTGGAGTTGAAACTGGTTAACAAATCAGATCCAGGAATCTCCTTTCTACGTTCTCGATTCTGGTGATGTTGCGAACAAATTTGTTTTTGGTTGAGAAGAAGTTGATTATACTTAAAGATAAGAGACCAGTTATGCTAAAAGTAAACTCATGCCAACAGATTGCCTTCACAGTGAACATACACCATGACATAGAACAAGATCACTGTGCCGGCAGAGAGAAAGATGATACTAAAAACTTCACACTTAATTAAACAGAAGTAATTAAGATGGGCTAGCCCGCTATTCACCAGGTCCAAGCTACTACTGAGTTCAACCATAGAGAAACACAAAAGAAAAGATGAGTTGATGAAGTCAAGCTACAACAGGAATCCTAAGATAGTCTTCAAGCTTCATGGCCAGACTTGGACTTGGAACTGCACCGTCAAAGATCATAGCCATCTCGTCCAAGTTGTAGTGAACCGAATCATAAGCATCACTCCACAGAATGTCTAGTAGTTCCTCCGAAAACTCCTCTGGTTTAATGTCAGCCTTGTAATTGTTGGAGTCCATGCCAAAGATCAGTAATGTCCTTTTTGCCTGTTTTGCCAGATAATAAGCAGCTTTGTTCCACTTCCTTGACTTCGATGTAAAAATTAAGAAAGGTAGCTTGCCTTGGAGTGTTTCAAGGAGAGGCTCCACATTTTCAAAGTAAACCTTATTCATATAAGGGACCATTTTCAATGTACAGCTCTGGCAAACATTATTGACCTTTAAGCTCCTGCAACCAAACTTATGGCAACTATCCGAGGCAATGGCTCTGAGAAGCCGAACAACTACTGCGGAATTGCACACCACACGAGGACTAGAACAGCCATATTTTAAAGCAAGTTTGAGACCAGCATCTAATCCCTTCAACACTTGATAAAGATAGCTCACTCCATCCAGTGAGAAATGGACTGAAGCAGCTATTGGCTTTGCAGACATATTGCGCAGAATAACTCCGTATCCTCCGTATAATCTTTCTTTGCAATAGAAACCGTACACATGGACCCATGCAGATTCTACTGTCTCGCCTTCCATAGGCCAGGTCCCCTTCCAGCCCTGCTTACTGAGACTGTCCTTCATTGACCTGAAACGCTTCAGCCTTTCAGGATAAAAATCAAGCAGACACTTCGTATAGGTATCCTCCTGGTTATCCTCCTGCAAAACATATCCTTGTTGTTATTACATCATTCAAACTACTGTAAAAAGACAAACAATGTTCAAGACTGCAATGGTTTTCATCTGTGAGCATGATTAGTAAAGTAAAAAACTCAAAAATGCATGACTGAGTACTCACACATACATCATAAAAATCCTGAATGTCTTCCTCTTCGTAAATATAGCCGATATCAGAGTCATATTCAGCATCTGAAGGAAAAGAATGAGGAAGAGGAGCCTCAAGATAATCCTTCTCGGTAC
>JAJJMA010298212.1:0-13131 GCA_023529015.1 Papaver nudicaule
CAAGAATACGATTGTGATTTCCTTTAGACTTAAAGTCAAGGTTAATGGAAATCGATATGTTGAATAGGGCTTACTGATCTAGCCTAAACAACTTTACCTCCAAACGCGTGACGAACTTAGTATGAAACCTAGTTCGTGAATTTGCGTTGGGAACTTCTAGGGTTTACGATACAAGATCTACCTTACAAAGTTTCTATCAAATCTTGGTTGTGATAAGATTGAAAATATTCAATCGACCCAAGATACATGATGGAATTTTACTTCCGGCCTGTGCTTCACGATCCTCAAGTGAAGTCTTTCAATAGTCGTAGTCCAAAAGGACTTCGAGATGACGACCAACCTTTATGCAAGGATACACAGATGTGTAGAGGATTGAGATTGTATCTTGCATAAGTTCATCTATTTATAGTGATCACCAAGGGAGGACTTTGCTTAATGTTTAAGCAACTTTGAGTAGGGCTCAAGCAAGTTCCGGAACTAGGAAAGTCCATAGCTTGATTACCCATTCTCAATCTTCATGTAACTTTGGACTAGGCCAAAAGTTAGAGAAGACTCAACCTTGATTGAAGGTTTGCGACTTCTGGCCCAAATCATGTTTGAACATCGCTTAGATTAAGTTGTTGAATTCCATGGGCCAAGTAGTGACAAGTCCGAGAACTAATCATGCCTAGACCGAAAACTTCAAGATATGGAAGTGGAAGTTTTCGCATGGCTTATATGAACGCGTTCATAGAGCAGTCAATAGAGTTCAGGAGAAATCAGGAGAATTCTTGAACTTGTATGTACGCGTTCATGAACGCGTTCATACAGACTTTGCTCGTTCTCTGAAATGCCAAAAGCAACACATGTACGCGTTCATGATTGCGTTCACCGTTGGGGTCATTTCAGGTGACAATTCAACATACTCTACCTGTACATATTATCACAAATGTGACAAATGCAAAGGCGAAAATCCTAGAATACCTTCGGATCATATAAACAATATCATAGACTATTGGTATGATAGAAATGGTAAATACGATACGGAAAGGAAAAACCTTTCTAACCTTCAGCGAGGACGTTATGATTTATCAAATAGTAAGCTTCGGTCTTCGTCTTCATCAGTCTTCGTCTCGATTACCTAAAACTATCCTAGTCCGAGGTTGTAGAGTAAACTTATCAAGGATTGTGTTTTTGTCTCATAAACTTGACAACTGACTTGAGATAGCAACATCTGTTAGGACATTGTCAGGTAAAACCCACTAGCGTTGGTATGTCAGGCTAGTTGTCAGTTTTAGATGTCAAAACTCAATTCTTGATTTAGCCTACTAGAGTTTAGATTTCGGAATTGGGATATAGACAAAGTAGTAGAGACCTTGAAGACGAAGACTGTGAAGACAAAGAAGACATCAATTATTCTTCATCGACAAAAGGTTAGTAGGAGTTATGACTTTATGGAAATTCTTCTTTTCTACTTTCTCTATTATTTCGAAATATAGTCGACTACTTTAGTAGTGATAATAGCGATTGAGATCGTATTCTTGTCTAACGTGGCCTTGTGTCATGACCAGTGTTTATTCCCACAAATGCTGTGAGTACAAGAATGAATGAGATAGATTTGGTGCCATGTGTCCATTACAATGATTTGCTTGCAAATCGTTAGTTGGATACGGATGAATCTAAAGGAGTACTCTTGAGCAAAGAGTCCATGGATTACAGCTGAGGACGTATACACGTCTAAGTTCTGGTAAGCCCAGAACTTCCAGCGGAATCCAGATTTGACGAAATCTGACAGGCGCACGGTTCACGAACCGGTTCGCAAACCAGAAACTCGGTTTTCTTCTGAGTTCCAAAGTGACTGATTATTTCGCGAACGTAGGACGCGAACCCAATGTTGGTTACTTTGCTGGTGTCGGATTTAGTGGATATTCTTTCAGAATTTCACTTGGGTCAAATTCTAAACTCCTTTATCTCTTAGGTGGACTTGTATATCACATAAATATCTTTTGTGGTCCATGTAACGATCCTCAATGAGTCAATAAGATAAAGATTATCTCAGGTCTGTTGGATTCTATCTTGAAGTGTTTTTGAGCTAACAAAACACTTGGCAGATAAACTTAAAAGATTAATCTCTATTACTTGGTTAGCAAGTTTAAGGTTTCCTTAACTTGTGGGATAAGTAATTGATTGCTTTATTCCAAAGCAACCTATCTTATTGAGTGCTATAAATAGAGGTGTCTATGGACAAATACCGCAAGCATCAAGCATACGTAAAGGTCCTTAGGGAAGTGATCGTAAACTCTTTTCACTTCGGTGAACGCTTGTTGTGGTATAGTCATCCTCTATAGGTTGCAGCTCCTCTGGGAACTCCCTACGACTATAAAAGACTTCTCTTGAGAGTTGGGAAGCACAGGTAGGAGATTGAGACCATATTTGGTTGAAATCGGATTAACCTGTAACCTTGGTAACCTGATCACGTTCTTGTCTATTCCATAGTCCGTCTCTTCTGCTATACTGCTATTCAAGAACTGATACGTTACACACAGGGTTGAAAGATAGCAACGCACGGCTGCACTCGGTGTTGTAAGACCTAGTTAGCTCCGGTTGTACAAGTTTCTTAAGTGATTCTTCGTGTACAACTGAGGTAGAGACAAATTGGGCATAGCTTACTCGGTTTGCTTGTCAGCCCTGATTTGTGAAGTAGATTTCCGTATGACCTGGATTTAACAATCCGAAGGAATTCAACTTGTGTATGAGAAACTGATAGAGGACAGTTACATCATACGTCAACAATTAGGTTGCAAAGCCAGTATTGCTGACACAAGCCTTTGACATCGGTCAAAGCAACTCCTAGGCCTGTAAAGGACGTCAGCTGGGGGAATCAAGTGTGTGACGATCTGTGGGGGATCTAGAGACGTAAGGAGTGCGACAGTAGCCAATTCGCTTGGAGGGCTTGAGTTGGTCTCTGCTACATCCCAGACCAAAGTCTTATAGTAGGCTAGCGTTTGTAGTCAGTTTGTACTGGGTGGTGTTCAATCTGGACGAGGTCCCGAGGTTTTTCTGCAAGGCAGTTTCCTCGTTAAAAAAACGTTCTGGTGTCTTGTGTGCTTTTCCTTTCCGCAATTATATAAACTCTGACATATAATTAAAAGCAAACACAAGAAGTACGTTATCCATAACCGTAGAGTTTACTCCAAAGATTCATCTTTGTCGAGTTGATCCCTAGATCACAACTCCGGTTATCTAGGTTTGGATATTGATTTTTGAGATCGTCCAAACCTAACCATAAGACTCACGAGCCCAAACGAAAAGTAGGTCGTATTTCGGTACCCCTCCTTTTTCATTTGGTATCAGAGCAGGTGAACACATTAAAGACGTAACTGTCTGTGTTTAGCCAGGCTTGTGAGTTATGGCGTACATAAAAAATTGGTTTATCTCTACCGCCAATTTAGTATACCAGAAATTACAACGCTTCATTCAGAATTTGTTGGGTTCTGATAAGCTTGTAAATATGCTCGAGGTCCATCGCAATGAAATCATGCGACTACATGTACTCGAAAAATTAGAACTCATGGAGCTTCTTGATCCTGAAATATTTCGAGTTGACCTACTCTGCCGACACCTCCAGGATCTTAATGTCAGCTTTGTAGAATGCCTCGAAAAGGTACAAGAACTAAGTAAGCATGCCAATAGAATGTGTTTTAAATGCGGAAACCTTGGACACTTTGATAAAGAATGCCAGCTTAACGTGTCAAGGAATTTAAAACCTACTAAGCATGCTAGCCACATGAGTACCCCTTTGGTCAAACATAGCAAAAAGGCAAAAAAATATGTTCCAAAGGAAACCCAAGGCAAGAATCTATCTCACTGTGGCGACTGCCATCCTGAGGTATGTGAGTATCCCTATACTCATGTCTACTCTCCCTAATATCCATGACAGGATTTTCTCATCATATACCTACTTATGTGATGAGAAAAATGTGTAGGGAAGTAGGTGTAGATTCTTGTAGATATATTTAGTCTTTTTGGGTTTGTTGGTAAAAATACTTGTATGTTGAGCCTTTGCTCCAACAAGTTAAAAAGGATTTTGATTTTTGTGGCTCTCAAAGTCAAAATCATAAGGAGAATTAGTACCCTTGAGAAAATAACCTGTCAATATTATCTCAAAAAGGGAAAAACCTTAGTTTCCTAAAATGGAAACACATACAATTTCAGGTTTGTACAAACTCTTAGGAGTCCCATACAAAAAGGAATTTGTATTAAGGTAAAACAAGGATTTGTGAGTAAATCCGAATTCTGATACAACTAGAATCTCGTGGTCAGGGATTGCAGTCCCCTATATATATCCGAGATACCGCACCACTCAGAGATAAATTATTTTGTCTCCGTGCGGTTCGGGAACCGGTGCCCTAGGTTTTGTATCATAAATTCTCCTGAATCTCGACAAGTCATCCAGATCTGGTTAAGATTCACGTCAGGAACTACTGTAAGGGTTGAATACATTTCTTGAATCAAGCTTTTGTGGAATTATGACAAGAACAAGAGGAAAGCCAATGGCGAATCCCTTGATTCCACCAAAAGAGAGCTCCACACCAAAGAAAAACAACTATCACTATGATTCAGACTCAGGAATCACTTTCTATGACAAATGATGCTATAATACCTATCTTACCATCCAGGATAGAGCTCTTATTGTGGAAAGGAGACTGGTGAATAGTAAAAAGTTTAAAGGTGTGGTACAATATGCAAAAGCCTTTAATCTAGGTAGCATATTTGATGGTCATGGAGAAGCATATGAGGAAACTGTCAAAGAATTCTATGCCAACATTCATGGAGTCAGTGACAAAAACCCATGCTTTAAAACAATGGTTGGGAAAATAGTGATGGATATAAACTGTGATCTTATTGAATCTCTTACAGGTCTGTCCAACAAAGGTATTATCCTACCTAGACCTGGGAATATGAGACCAACCAATGAAAAGATCTCCATGGAATTGATAGGTCAAGAAATTTCGTGGACTGGAAATTTCCAACAGAAGATCTATCTATTGAGTTGAAAGCATTTGGAAAACTGGGTATTACAAACCTATGTCCTTCCATGATGGTCAACTCGTTGTGGAGTCGCGACTTTGCAGAATTGGTTTACTATTTGAAGAGCAGACAACAAGTCAACTTGTGTAATATGATTGTATTTTACATGAGGGAAATGACTAGTAATGGTAAGAACCTTGGGTTTCCATGTCTCATTGGGAGGATCTGTGATCGTTACAATGTTAAACCCACAGGTAAATTGCCTAGTCGTCCACAGTCACTCAGTGACAGCTCTATTTGCAAGATGTTGACTAATGTTAACAAACGCAAGAATAGTAATAACCAGGGTGATAAAGAATCAAGTCATTTTGCAGAGGTAAAAAGCAACAACAACAATGAAGTCGTGAGCTTACTCCACACCATTATCAAAAGGCAGAAACGTCTTGAAGATAATGTTAACTGTCTACAGAAACAACTCGAACTAATTGCTTCAAAACATCCTGATCTCCAATACAGGATGGAACTGGCCATGGCAGTTTGGAGCAGTCCAGAAGAGTTAGAAAACACCACTGGCAGTGAACAGAGTTAAGTCTTTGTTTGGTTTCGTTTCTTAGTAGATCAGATTAGTTGGTTCCTTGTGAGAACTTGTTCTTACTTTTGCCTAAGGAATATAAACTAAGTTTGTTAAGTAGTTTACCTTTTCATGCTTTTTAGAGTTTTTCAAGCATGTACTACTTTATTTCATTAATAAAAGTTCTTCTTAGATGTTATTAATGATGATTGCAATACTTGATTTGTCTACCTCAATCTTATTGCAATACATAGCTTTTTCCATTGCTACGGTAGTGACGTAAAGCTATGTCTATTTACAAAAGTTATGCTTTTTCCACGATTAAGAAACTTTTGGTTGTATGATTTCTAGAAGTTTTCCAAACTCGAAATCATAAACTCTTTTTCCAAGAAAAATTGGCTAAGGAAAAGATTATTAACAAAGCAAAACTGGATAACATTCAATTGTTTTTTGTCCATGTTCGTCTTTGTCAGTTGTTCTTTAATGAATGACACCACACGGGGGAGAGTTCTTCTTGAACTTGCGCTTAATAACAAATCTTTTTGGGGAGCGTGGATGTGGAATATTGGGAGAAAGTGTATCTATATTTCTCCATAAGGTGGAAACTCAGGAATCTTGTTGTTCAGATTACCTAAGTATACCATCTTTATACTTGATATGCGAGTCCTTAGCTTAAATCTATGATGATATTTCTCATATGTTTATGAAACCCTAGTCTCGAACTACTTTGTCATATTTTTGTGACAAATAGGGGGAGAATACATATGGTTCTTGTTCTTGTGGTGCATTAAGGTGCATAACCATAGGGGGAGAACATCATGTGCTTACTTGTTGTGCTTTTCACAAAGTATCAAGTAGGGGGGGAGTAATTAAAGCTGAGAAGAAGCTTCGTATCAAGAATGAGTAGAATCACTTTAAAAGTTTTGATACACCAACTTTAAAGTTTGCTCAGATTCTTACTCTTACACACAAACAACATGTGGGATGAGCATACTAACCCACCTAAGCTTAAGCGTACCTTTATGGTTGTTTGAGCTGGATATGTTGTAGCTGCTGACTACGGATTCATCAACAAGAGTTTAATGAACACATCAAGACTCAAGGGAGAAGTGAAGAATTCAAGAAATCAAGAGATACATTTGGTTAGTACTTAATTGTATATTATTTGAATCCATATGTAAATTGGTTTTGTCACTAAAATTGACAAAGGGGGAGATTGTTAGGAAATTGTCCGGTCAAACCCACTAGCGTTGGTATGCCAAGCTAGTTGTCAGTTTTAGATGTCAAAACTCAATTCTTGATTTAGCCTACTAGAGTTTTGATTTCGGAATTGGGATATAGACAAAGTAGTAGAGACCTTGAAGACGAAGGCTGTGAAGACAAAGAAGGCATCAATTATTCTTCATCGACAAAAGGTTAGTAGGAGTTATGACTTTATGGAAATTCTTCTATTCTACTTTCTCTATTCTTTCGAAATATAGTTGACTACTTTAGTAGTGATAATAGCGATTGAGATCGTATTCTTGTATAACGTGGCCTTGTGTCATGACCAGTGTTTGTTCCCACAAATGCTGTGAGTACAAGAATGAATGAGATAGATTCAGTGCCATGTGTCCATTACAATGGTTTGCTTGCAAATCGTTAGTTGGATATGGATGAATCTAAATGAGTACTCTTGAGCAAAGAGTCCATGGATTACAGCTGAGGACGTATACACGTCTAAGTCCTGGTAAGCCCAGAACTTCCAGCGGAATCCAGATTTGACGAAATCTGACAGACGCACGGTTCACGAACCGGTTCGTAAACCAGAAACTCGGTTTTCTTCTGAGTTCCAAAGTGACTGATTATTTCGCGAACGTAGGACGCGAACCCAATGTCGGTTACTTTGCTAGTGTCGGATTTAGTGGATATTCTTTCAGAATTTCACTTGGGTCAAATTCTAAACTCCTTTATCTCTTAGGTGGACTTGTATATCACATAAATATCTTTTGTGGTCCATCTAACGATCCTCAATGAGTCAATAAGATAAAGATTATCTCAGGTCTGTTGGATTTTATCTTGAAGTGTTTTTGAGCTAACAAAACACTTGGCAGATAAACTTAAAAAGAATTCCAATTGAGATTAATCTCTATTACTTGGTTGGCAAGTTTAGGGTTTCCTTAACTTGTGGGACAAGTAATTGATTGCTTTATTCCAAAGCAAATCTTATTGAGTGTTATAAATAGAGGTGTCTATGGACAAATCCAGCAAGCATCAAGCATACGTGAAGGTCCTTAGGGAAGTGATCGTAAACTCTTTTCACTTCGGTGAACGCTTGTTGTGGTATAGTCATCCTCTATAGGTTGCAGCTCCTCTGGGAACTCCCTACGACTATAAAAGACTTCTCTTGAGAGTTGGGAAGCACAGGTAGGAGATTGAGACCATATTTGGTTGAAATCGGATTAACCTGTAACCTTGGTAACCTGATCACGTTCTTATCTATTCCATAGTCCGTTTCTTCTGCTATACGGCTATTCAAGAACTGATACGTTACACACAGGGTTGAAAGGTAGCAAAACACGGCTGCACTCGGTGTTGTAAGACCTAGTTAGCTCCGGTTGTACAAGTTTCTTAAGTGATTCTTCGTGTACAACTGAGGTAGAGACAAATTGGGCATCGCTTACTCGGTTTGCTTGTCAGCCCTGATTTGTGAAGTAGATTTATGTATGACCAGGATTTAACAATCCGAAGGAAGTCAACTTGTGTATGAGAAACTGATAGAGGACAGTTACATCATACGTCAACAATTAGGTTGCAAAGCCAGTATTGCTGACACAAGCCTTTGACATCGGTCAAAGCAACTCCTAGGCCTGTAAAGGACGTCTGCTGGGGGAATCAAGTGTGTGACGATCTGTGGGGGATCTAGAGACGTAAGGAATGCGACAGTAGCCAATTCGCTTGGAGGGCTTGAGTTGGTCTCTGCTACATCCCAGACCGAAGTTATATAGTAGGCTAGCGTTTGTAGTCAGTTTGTACTGGGCGGTGTTCAATCTGGACGAGGTCCCGAGGTTTTTCTGCAAGGCAGTTTCCTCGTTAAAAAAACGTTCTGGTGTCTTGTGTGCTTTTCCTTTCCGCAATTATATAAACTCTGTCATATAATTAAAAGCAAACACAAGAAGTACGTTATCCATAACCGTAGAGTTTACTCCAAAGATTCATCTTTGTCGAGTTGATCCCTAGATCACAACTCCGGTTATCTAGGTTTGGATATTGATTTTTGAGATCGTCCAAACTTAACCATAAGACTCACGAGCCCAAACGAAAAGTTGGTCGTATTTCGGTACCCCTCCTTTTTCAACATCAGTGGGTTCAACCTAGCAATGTACTTGATCTTCTTGTAATCTTCAGCGTCTTCAGATAAGAGTGTCCCTGCAAGCGAAGATTCAAGGTATAGATAACAAACTCAAAGTCACCACACATCTGGGTTTCTAGAAGGATATAGTCCAACAAGAGTTTGTTATGCAATTGAGTAGTATGTAAAACTTGTAAGCATATTGCATCGATGCTTCAAGATACCACACAATTTGATATGTTCTCCCCCTTACTCAATACACTAAATTTTGCTTTGACATGACAAGCACATCGATTTTACTCCCCCTTATGACAATGCCATAGACATTTGTCGTAGTAGATAGAAAGATTTTACTCCCCCTTACTACAAGATTTTTCCCCTTTTTTGTCATAAAAATAGACAAAGAAAAAAAATATAGGAATCCTCCTAAAATCGCAATAATCAATGTAGACAAAGGTAAACATACCTGAAACGAGAGATAAAAAGATGCAATTCTCTCGTAAATTCCACAGCCGCACTCCCCAAAAAGATATTACCATGAAGCACAAGTTCAAAAAGAACTCTCCCCTATAATGTGTCATTCCATAAGGAACAACGCGACTACCTTCCAAAGCAGGGTTTTAGAATAAATTCTTGGGTACGATTTTCACAAGTGAAATTGTAGATGTGGTTTTCTTTCCTAGCCAGTTATGGTCAAATAGGAATTCAAGGTTTAATCTTCCTACTTTCTTAGAGAGTTTCGGTCAACCATCGCCTTTAGAGAAAACATTAGGTTACCCCTTCCTAGTGGTTGTAAGACTAAGAATTAAAGGTACAACATTTAATCCAGCGGAGTTCAACATTGTAGTCTACGAGGTACTTTATTATCAAAAATCGTCTCCTCTTAGCCATAAGAGTCAGAAGCATGGATTTTAATAATCTTTCATGAACTGCTTTACCCGAACGGGTGGTATAGCTAAAAAAGCAAGTTCACAGTACATTCATAAAGATAATCAATTAAGATCAAGCATTGCAATCATCAACTAAGATTTTAATTTAATAACCTCGATTAATTGATGAAAAAGAAAACAGGGAAGTAGTACAAGCAAAGCATGCTTAAATCAAAAGATGACTACTTCTAGCATAGTGATTACCCAAACCCTAAGGAAAAGACAAAATCTTTTTAATAAGGAGTTAACTATGCTAATCAAAAACTGACCTAGATATCAGAGTCAGTATCTTCTTCAGGAGCTATCGAATCTTCATTATCATCTGTCTTCAGGTTTTCGAAATTCTCTTCTAAGTTATCACCATTGAATGGTGAAATATAATCTAGCATATTTTTCACATCACCTTTTAAATTGGTGAGTTCATTCTTCATAACAGGTATGTCACGTTTCAGTGTTAGAAGTTTTTCTGCTATAGTAACAAGCTGAACCTTGACGACCTCAATATCTCGCAAAATATTGAATGCAATTGCTGCAGAGATCATTGTGTCTTTGTCTTTCTTTTGATTGTCAATAGCATTGAAGCAAACAATAGTAGGAGAGTATTCTTGAAATTCAAGAGAATCAACTACATCTTCTTTGACAAATCTTATATTCTTCCTTTTTCCATCACCACCTTTATGAAAGTTTGCTTCATCCATATTTCTCGTGTGAAACTACGAGAGATAATGTAGGTGTACTTGAACGTGATTTCAAGTCTCTTAGGGTGTGATATATTTATAGGATCTCACTGAGATACAAAAGGAAGTTAATACAGTCTTAAACTGTATAAGGAAGTCGGTTTCCGGAACGATTTTTTAAGTTCGTGAAAAAACGATAAGAGGGGTTTAAGATGACCCTTTTAGAGTCTAAAAATATTCTGAGCAAGGCTTTCCCCTTTTTCATTATTTCACAAAATAAGGACTCAAGATGAGTGTGCATGTCCATGATGATAGAATTAGCGTTTACCCAAAATATTGGCAATAGACGCATGTTTAATTCCTGATATAACCAATGAAGAAATAAGTTTAAATATCAACATCATGACTTTTCAGCTTACGCTCACAGTATCTTTCATGGATCATGTTCTCGACTCTTGCCTTAGGAGCCAGAGGCAGGGAGAGACCCTGGAGGTAGCAATTTCAAAGTGTTGATATTCACATCGAGTCATTACATTTTGGACTCTCATTGGATGTGAAAGCACGTTCAATATGTGCTATAAGACAACCTCTGATATTGTCAACAATATGTGACTCAGAGTAATTTTTGGAGCATGGCTCAACAGTTTTGTGTCTTATTATTGGTTTTCAAGAAATTTCCTACAAGGTTTATTGCTTTGAATACTAGGATCCCACTTTTATTTATCAAAAAGACATAATAGCACAATAGTGAGATAATAAAATTTAAACCTTGAGGTGTACTGTCCTCTTATTGTTCATGTGAACAATTACATCACTCTTATCTAGACAGTACATAGATAAGAGTGGCAACTCATAACACCTTTTAGGTGTTATGGCGAGTGTTCTCCCACTCGCCTTGTGTCATCAATCTCTCTCTTCCTTTTGAGAATTTTTCATAGAAGTTGCTATCATCAAAGTAAGATTCAACGGTTGAGGAGTTACCTGAGAGTTTCTGCTCCTTTGGACTATGTTAATGAGATCTTTCAGCTTTGAAGAATCTTGTTTTCTTTTGTCAAGGATGTCTTGAAATTGAGTAACCAGTTTACTCAAGGCATCATCTTGCAAAACTTCTATTCCCTTATCTTGATTGTTGACAGAATGTATCTTTCTCTTAGGAACCCAATGTTGTGTTTTTTCAACAGAATTGCTGAAACGGTGACTTCCAGAACTTTGAGAACGTCGGAAAAATTTCTTAGTCTCAGTATGTTTTTTAACTTGTTTAGGTCGTGACCAATGATTGGGTTGATTGGTCTTTTTAATGTCACCGATTTCTTTGAGAATTTGATCTATCTTTTGTTCAAGATCAACTATTCCTTTATTCTCAAAGTGTTTTCTTGATCTTGTCCGAATAGTTTTATTCGTTTTGCAAATTTGACAGATCATAGATGCATCTTTGGTGTTTTTTACGTTGGTGACTGATGTCTCAACGTTCTTGTTTTTTTTGCACAGGAATAGTTGCAATATTGCCAATAGATGCAGGAATTGTTTGAAACACAATGGATTTGTGTATTTCATCTTTTAGGAGTGCAATCTCTCCTTTCAATTCCATTATTTTTTCACATACCATGACTGAGATCGATTCATGTTTTGATTCCTCACTAGGAGTAATTTTTGAACAGGAATCAGAGGTTACCATGGATATATGATTGACAAGTCGATTAACCTTGTGCTTTAGACGAGTAATCTCAGAAGTTTGAAAATTCATGTGATTAATGAGTCCAGAGCTTTCCTTTTCAGCTTCTCTTTCAGCTTCTGAATCAGAATCATCAGAGAGGTTAAAAGGTTAGGCTTGTAGATATGGTTTTAATGCTTCATCACAAAAAGAAGAAGACCCAATATCTATGATTGACTTATCAGTGTTTTTGTATGGTGTACCGGGAAAAGACATGATTCACGAAAAAGCGTCAAACACAGACGGTTACGTCCTTTACAAGGTGTTTGCCGGCTCTGATACCAATTGAAAAAGCGGGGATACCGAGATACACCACCAAGTTTTTGTTTTCGTGAACCTAGTTGATTATGGTTGTTTGAACGCTCTCACAAATCAATTTTCAAACAACAACCTGAGTATAGTTCAGAGAACCAAACCCTAACAAGAACGTAGTTCTTGTAGATCTCAATAGAGATGGATTCACTCCAAGGTTATGAATCACCAAACTTGCAATTACTTCAATTAATGCGAAAGGGAAAAGTAATGCAAGACACCAGAATTTTGTTAACGAGGAAACTGTAAACCTAGCAGAAAAACCTCGGGGCCTCGTCCAGATGTGAACACCCTTAGTATGAACGGTATACAGACGCTAGCCTACTCTCATACTTCGGACTGGACTGTATCGAGACTGAATTCACCCTACAAGCAATTCAGCTACCAATGTGCTCCTACGTCTCTTGTCTCCCGTAGTAGCCTACGAACTTGATTCCCCTGGCTGACGTCCTTTACAGGCCTAGGAGTTTCTCCACTTCCCTTCGTGGAGACTAGCGCTACCCTGCCTCTAACATAACGCCTAAAAGTATCCAAGTAATCAAACAAGAATACGATTGTGATTTCCTTTAGACTTAAAGTCAAGGTTAATG
>JAJJMA010298222.1:0-12485 GCA_023529015.1 Papaver nudicaule
CAAGTAGTACGTTATCCAGTAACTGTAGAGTTTAACTCCAAAGTCCCAACTTTGTAGAGTTGATCCCCAAGATCACAACTCCAGTTATTAGAGTTATATATTGATTTTTGAGATCGTCCAAACTTAAACCATAAGACTCACGAGCCAAAACAAAAAGTTGTAGTATTTCGGTACCCCTCCTTTTTCATTTACTATTCTTTTTTGTATTGTACTTGTTTTTGTTCTATCACGTCTATCAAACCTTGTAATCTTGTTTATTCTATGGTCCTTCTCTTCTGCAATAAGGCCACTCAAGATCGTTGTGATTAGAACATACTCTTTATATGTTAACCTGAATTTGTCAGCAAGCCGCTTTCGGTTTGTGTGCCCAAACTATAAATATTGAGTAGAATCAAGATTGATGTTATTGCATTTATTTCTTGCAGGTACACTGTTCTTCACGATCATATCATATTGTACTTGCTCCAGCTGATTGCTTGATTCCAACTGGGACGACAAGGTTACTCTTTCGGGAGTTTTTGTTTTGAAACCTTGATCGATATCTCGAGGGGTTTATTACCAAGTAAACTTAAATATCCCCGTTCTTCGTGTAAAACAACTTCAGTGAAATATATGTTAATTTACCAAGGATATCATCTAGCGATTTGACCTGCCACTATTTGGTTGTTGTTCATAAGGTTGTAATCGTCCGATTGGAGGTCGGGTAGCGATAGTCCTCTCGACGGGTTGTGAGGCAACTCTTGCGTAAGACAGTAAAGGACGTCTGTTTGCGTAGGGGGGTACATGTGCGTGACCACCTTGCTGTGGTTGGAGGCGTAGGAATACTGAGGGGAAATCTTTGTAGCTAATAGTCGTATTAGGGTCATATTGTCTGCACCAGCTAGTCCGAAGTCTACATTCGCTATTGGGATTGTTAGACTCATATGCAGCTTCTTCTGGCCAAGTTGTTAATAGTCAGAAGAGTAAATTCTATTTTGGTGGTGCCAATGCTGTCAGAAGAGATCATGTGATTCAATTACTGGGCATGGAACTGGTTACATACCCTGATAAATATTTGGGTGTGCAGTTATTGCCGGGAGCTATTAAATACCAGTATGTGAAAACATTGTAGACAAATTTCAAGCTCAGCTTGGGGCATGGGTTGGAAGAATGTTGTCCTTTCAAGACCGTGTCATCCTCATTAAGTCAATCATTTCAAGCTATCCAATTCATGTTATGGCGGTGTACCTTTGGCCAAGGAAGTTTATCAGAGTGGTAGAGACGGCAATTGCCAACTTCTTATGGTCTGGAGACAGTAAAACTTCAAAGAGTTTCATTATAGCGTATGACAAATTGTGCTGCCCATATGAAGAAGGTGGTTTGGGTTTAGTTAGTCTGAAGACAATGAACCAGGCACTTTTGATGTTGTGGTTGCAAATTAGAAACTCTAATAAAACTTGGGGTAGATTCCTACGTGCTAAATATATCAAGCATGCTATCGAATTAGTCAAACGTCTGCAAAACTCTTCCATTTTCAAGGGCATCAAACTTGTGCATCATATTGTTGAAGCTCACACTTCGACTATTATTGGTGACGGAGCTAACACTTCTCTATTTTTTGATTCCTGGTGCTCTAATATATGTCTTGATGTTGCCAGGGGAGTGCCTAGATATGTTATAACACAGTTCTTAGCTCGTGTCAGTGATATCATAGTGGATGGAAACTGGTCAACACCTAATGCAGTCAAGGATGTCATGGTTGAAGCTGGAGTTGAGATGGATTCATTACCAAAACCAAGTGGAGGAACAGACCTAGCTCAGAGTGTGGACTCCGGATGATAAGGGGGTTTTCTCAGTTCAGTCTGCAAGAGAATTGATTCGGAAGAAATATCCTAAGTTAGAGGGAACTAAGCTTATTTGGGGCAAGAATGTACATCCTAAACTTGCTTCTCAAAACTGGAAGTTTCTTCGTAAGCACTGCTGTGCTACGAAGGATAAAGTGGAGGAAAGATTTGGATACATAGTGGACAAAGTTTGTAGGATGTGTAAGAAGGGCACTGACTCGTTACACCATATTCTTTTGATGTGTGATGTTGCTAAGAAGCTATGGAGATGGGTGGCAGGGATTTTTAAGCTGAAACCTGACTATAATTTGACTATATCGTACGCCAATTCTAAGAATAAAGCACCTATGATACGAAGGCTTTGGCTAACAGCAAATATGGCAGTAAAATCGGAGTTGTGGTCTATGAGAAACAAGCTTTGGTATGAAGAAAGAGACACTTCTTTTTACAAAATGAGAAGTAAGGTTTACCGGGCTGTAGCTGAGAATTCAAGAAGATTCAAGGAACACGTCAATCCTGGTGAAGATGTAAGTGTCCTAAACTATTTTAAGGTCACTAATAGAACTAATGCAGTGATGCAGTTGGTTGAAATAAGATGGAAGCCACCAAAGTTAGATGAGGTTTTGATTTGTTGTGATGGGGCTGCAGAAGGCAATCCTGGTGAGGCTGGGTGTGGTGTCATTGCTCGTGATAATGTTTGTGATGTGCTTGGTTGCTTTGCCATGGGTTTAGGTGTTAACAC
This sequence comes from Papaver nudicaule, assembly GCA_023529015.1. Lineage (NCBI taxonomy): Eukaryota > Viridiplantae > Streptophyta > Magnoliopsida > Ranunculales > Papaveraceae > Papaver > Papaver nudicaule. The sequence goes on from JAJJMA010298222.1 coordinate 2,566, forward strand.
CAACTATTGGGCAGAGTTAAATGTTATTCTTGGAGGTCTAGATTGGGTTGTTCAATTTGGAAAGAGGAAAGTGAGAGTTCGATCTGATTATATGGGTGCAGTGCTGGCTTTCAAGGGTGATAATATTCCATGGCGTATAAGGGCTAAATGGTTACATACCAGAGCTAGGTATGACACAATGACGTATGAACATATATTCAGAGAGGCAAAAGAAATTTCAGTGCTGATCAGCTGGCTAAGAAAGGTGCTCAACTAGGTTCATCTATGATTGAGGCCTATGTGGGCAGGCCAAATTTTATATCTGAAGTTGAAAATCCTGAGGAGATTTATACTAGAAGTTGCATGACATGAAGGGCAGGATTTATGTTTCACATGCATTAGTGTGAAAGTAGCAATTGTGCTGCGATTATATTTAGGGCCTACGCGCCTAATTTCGTTTCTTACTTAAGCTTTATTGCTTTTGTTTTGTGTATACTTTGTACAATCGCTAATAGGCATCCTTTAGGCTGTTAGGGGGTGTCTGTGTATAGCTGTTATTCTCTTGTAATTTTCCCACTCCACTTGAGAATTTAATTGAATGACCTATTAACAGCTAGTCTGAAGTCTGAGAGTAGGTATGTTGGCGGCTTAATTCTTAAGAGTATTCAAACTGGACTAGGTCCCAGGGTCTTTCTACGAGTTTGCAGTTTCCTCGTTAATAAAATTATTGTGTGTACTTTACTTTATTTCCGCGTTATATTTGACTTGCCATATATAATTAAAGTATCGTACTTGGTTGTTGACATAGCCTTTCGCATCTTGTATTGACTCCCTTGTGTGAATCAATCAGTGATGAAAGAGATCTTGTTCTTGAGTTCTTTATTACAGGAACCGTTCAAGGTTGGACTTATAGGTGGACTAAAATAAAAGATTGGTGGTGTACTCGGTACCCTCGTCTTTTCACTGCTAAAGAAAGGGATGAGAAGGCTTGTTTTGCAGCTGAATCCTCGTTGACTCATGAGGCTGAAAAGGCCAAGGGTGAGTTTATTTCTTGTGTTTTTTTTTTCGATCTATTGTTTTCTTTCTTTCAAACTTGTTTGTTGAAGATCTGGTCTTGTAACTAGTCGTCAATTCTCAGTCAATAGAGCTTCGTGATGAATGTCACAAGCTTCGTAAAGATCTGTGTTTTTTTTAGAAGAAGTGTGATAGGTATTTGACTCATAATAATGGTCTTGAGACCCAATTGGAAATGTCTCGGTCTCATAATGCCGAGGTTGTGAGAGGCATGGATGAGCTTCGTTCGTTCTCAGCACGAGCTTTACAGATGAAGGATGAACTGGTTTTGAAGATGAAAGAAGGGATACGTACTCTGGAGCTACGTGTATCTCTTCAAGAGAAAAAATAATGAGAGTGTTCGTGGGGAATTAAAATATTTGCACGATTCGTCGGCGAGTGTTCTTGCTGAACGAAACAAGTATTATTTGGAGGTGAAGAAATTGAAGGAATAAATCGAGAAATCTAAACCTTCTTCTTCTCAGCCTTCAAGTGCTTCGGTCTCAGCTGTTATGGATTTGAATAAGAGGGTTTTAAGATCTTGATGTAGCCAATCGTTCCTTGCATACCGAAGTAGGATCTCTTAAGTCCATTTTGAATGATCTTGAGTCTAAGTATGACTTGTTGACCGAAGATTATTCTCGGCCTGATTCTGCTCATATTGATGCCGAGCATAAGCTTGAGTTATCACAGAGTCATTCCAAAGGTAGCTTAGACCCTTGTCTTGTTGTATTGATTTTATCTTGCTTTTCTGACTTGGGTGTTTCCCCTTGTAGGATTGAAAGAGCAGTTGAATGGGCTTCAGAATCAGGTAGAGGAATTGAATCGCCAGTTGATAAAATCTACCAATTCCTTGAATGAGCAGAAGGGCCTTGCTTCTTCATTTGATCTTCGTGAAAGAGCATTGCAGGATGAGGCGAATAGACTTCGTGGTGAGCTTGCAGGATTTGATGGTAAGGTGACCCAGGCTGTTGCTACTCGTGTTGATGAATTAAGCCTCCAATATGCTCGGGAGTCTGTTCTTTTTGTGAACACTATCTTTGAAGAAACCGGAGCCCACTTCTCTGGTGCGACTTTCCCGAGGGTCACTGTTCCAGATGCTTGAACTTTTTTTTTGTTTGTTGGATCTGTTTGCTCGGGCAACGAGGATGGCCTCATTTCTTTGTAATTTGACTTCTCTGCTGGGTGCTAGTTAGCACATGGATATTTTACTTTTTTCTTTTAAGACCTGCAATTTGTTTATAAAATGGATGCTTTAGTTTCTTGTTATGTTTTTAGGTAAGGGCGATTACTTCAATTTATTTATTTTGTTTACGATGAATGGCTTCCCTTTAGGTAAGTGTGTTTACCCATGTTTTCTTGGACTAAGCATTATCTGTTGACACTACCGCCAGAGGGGGTCTAGGACATGCATTAGTCCGAGAAATAGGCTTTCCCGCAATTTCGACGTACAAGTATCTCTATCACCAGGATTCTTACTTTCTGCTTCGTATCCTTGTAGAGGATTCTAGATATGATTTGTGTACCTCAGGTCGTGTTCCTGTCAGCTGGCAAGTTCTTGCGCCCTTTTTTCTTTTTATTTTTATTAGCTTTTTATGTTGTTGCTTTTCACCTTTAGTATTGTTTTTTTGTTAAGTAGCATGGTTCCGGTGAGAGTTCCTTTGTTAATTCTCTCCGGCTTTTCCTTAGTATCATTTTTAGCTTCGTTTTTCCAGTAGTCGTCAGGGCTGGTAGTTGGACCATTTCGTTCCTTATGGTTGGTGCAAACTGTTGTAGTGTTCGTTGATGACTATCTTTGTCTGCCTCCTTCCTTTATATTTGTGGTTGGTCGTGGTGTTTTGTGGACTCATTCTGATTTTACCTTCGGTCTTCTTTCTCTTTCGTGTTATCCTTTTGCCCTGCTTCTTGTAGTCCCTTTAAGCTTGTGACGATGGCTTCTTTTAAATGGTCTGCTGACTGTTCTGGTTGCTTCGTCGTCTTCGATCTTCTTTTGCTTTGGCTAGATTATTCTCCCCTGATCTCCATTTCTCCATAAGTCGTTGGGAACCTTAGGTGACGATGATGTAGTTATACTTCTCCCCCAAGGTCATGAATCCGTTTCTCTCCCATTATAGCATGATGTGGGGATGGTGCATTGATAATGCTAAACTTGGCAGACGTTTTCACATGTCTGATATTTACTTGTCGAGTAACTTCTCCCTTGGTGATAAGATTATTTCGTACGCATCATAGATGGTTGATGTTGAGAGGGTCATATTCTCGTCTTTGAACCCTATTCGTAAGAGCTGGTCGTAAAACAAGATGTTATGCATGCTTCATTCGTTAATTAATATATTTGTTAGACTCTGCTCGTGGATGGGTAGTGTTATGATCAAGGGATCGTTTTGTTCTGACGTCTCCTGACTCGCTAGGTCCCCACGTCTTTTCTTGTGTGTAAGTAGACTTCGCTCCTTGATGTGAGTTCGGCTCCTTCTACTCCTTTCCTTTTTTGATGGCTATCCCCCGTGATCCTTGATTCTTCGGTGAATCGTCGTGTTGCCATTAGGTATTGGTCGAATTCTCCTTGGTTTATGTATCATTCAATTGTATTCTGAAGATGCTTGCAATGATTGGTGGTGTGCCCTCGGGTCTGATGGTATTCACAGGTAATCTTTGTGACCGACTGTTTCTTCCGTGTGCTTCCCTCTTGTTGATGGGTAGGTGAAGTCTTGCATGGTTCCTTCTCTTTTTAGGATTTATGATGGTAGTACGACGAGATCTGAATACATTACCTCTGGTGCCTTCCTTATCTCGCTTTCGTCTAATTGAGTCGTCTTCTATTTCAAGCATTTCTCTTCTACCCCTAGTCGATGACTTTCTGCAGTACGCTTGTTCGTTCTAGGTATGTGATCTGCATTGTTCGTTACTCGTGGGGTCTTCCTTTCATTTTCATGTGTGAGGTTCTTCTTTTGAGTAATATGCAGCTCTCCTTCATTTGTATGCATGTTTTCTCGCAACTCCATAGTCAACATCAAGTCATGTCTCAGGTTGTGTTTGTAGTATGGGGCTTTGTACTTTGGTTTTCCTACTTTTTCACCTTTTGCTTGAGACTCCTTTTGGCGTATGCCTAGGGTTTCATCATCCTTTGTTCTTCTCGAGTTCTGTTTCTCACGACTCAAAGTGGTCGCGATATCATCATGCTCTTTCTGCTTCAGGATCAAAGTTCATAGTTGAGCCATTATTATTTCACTTATGGTTTTCTCGAGTCCTGCTTCCTCGTTTGTTCATTCCCGATGTTCACCATCTCTCTTTAAGAGTGGTTTGTGACTATCATGTGCTTGTCTTCCACTGCTTCCTTGTTCTATCTCCTCCTTCGTCTATGCTTAGGGAGGGATCTTCAAAATGTTGGCTATGGTTGTGTTGGTTAGTTGATCTTTGGATGATAGCTTCGGCCTATCTTTTGTTTTCTTGACTTTGTCACTTTAAGCAGCTTCGTATAGTCTCCAAAGTTTCGGCTGGTGCTAGCTTCGGTCACTACACTTCTTCGTCATTTTTCAGATTTCCTTCGTTCCCTGAAATTTAAAATACATAGAGAGAGAAAATCCCTCGTACTGCTGTACGTATTATGAGTCAGCGGTGTATTTTAGATGTTTGTAAATCTAATTTAGTCTCCTCATATCCCTAGATATGTTAGATCTATTGATATTTAATTTCCTTAAAGATAGGAAAAGCTATAGTCTGAAAAGACTACACTTGCGAGGTGGGGCCCAATCCTTAAAATCAGGTTTGGTAAAAAATGAAAAGATTCTCATTTCCTGGATATCTAATTTTATGAAATTCCTTTGAAAAATCGAAACAAATCTACTGCTTCTCCAAATTTGACTGTCTTTTGTTTCCCTGCTATTTATGAAGCTAAGCAAACTTTTTCTCACGAAAATCAACTTTTTGCCACTAGAAAGTGGTATGATTCCCCGAGGTCTCAGATCTGGTTCTGTTATCGCTTTTAACAAACTTTTTTTTGCAAATCTAAAGGTTAAGACTTCAAAATCAATTTAAAGAAGAAAATCACGCAAGGAAACTGGTACTTGTTTCTAGCACCAAACTGTTACTACTAACTTATCCCATAGTATACCAAATAATGAATGTGTTGATTATAAGTGTAGATGATCCCTCGTTCCTGACACCCTCATTGATCAGAGTAATAAATCTAAGGAATTCACCGAGGCCTATAACTGATATGAGACAAGTTGACTTAAGAAGCCAATATAACATATATATGAATACTAAGGTATCCATAAACATTGATAAAGACAACTAAGTTAACAGATTTAACACGAAGATACAACGAGGTTCGGCACATTATGTGCTTTACATCCTCGGGGTAACGCTATAAACGATCTTATCATGGTATGAACAGATTACAATGATACTCTTGGTGGAACTAAGATAAAGTTGTCGCCTTGCATACATAATCTAGTGGATCGCAAGTAATATGAACTCTTGTTTTTTCTCCCTAAGTTTGTGCGACCCCTCCTCAGTTGTGAAGGGGCGAATTTTTGGCGATTCTAGGGTTCCATGGCGTCGTCTTCCTCATCTCCTCCTTCATCTGATTCTTCATCCTCCAAGGATACTACTTACTGTCCTTGGGGTTTCCTTGCTACTTTCTCTTCGCCTTCTAATGTTGTCTCTACAGACGATATCAATATAACTAAACCTAATAATGATGCTCCAAAAATCATTAACCCTCCTGCTGAATCTTATGCTAGTAAAGTCTCTTCATTTAAGACTCTTGATATTGACAGTGAAAAGCTAGCTAAACATAGATTTAATGGCTCTCATGTCTCAATCCGTATTAGTGAAGATGAATATCAGCTGGGTGTCCAAGACTGCAAAAACTGCCTTATTGGCCGCCTCGTGCTTCCCAAAGGTTCTTCACCTGTCAAAATCACAGAGATACAATCAAAGCTTCAAGCTCTTTGGAATCTGAAAACATGGGTTATCTCCCCATTAGGTAAAGGTTTCTTTTGCTTCAAGTTTTCCTGTGAAGAGGATATGATATATGTCCGCTCATCAGGTGCTTGTAATCTAAAGCCAGGTATCTTTCATTTCCGGAAATGGGTTCCTGATTTCAACCCCTATAACCAAAATCAATCTCTAGCTCAGGTATGGGTTAGAATCTATGATCTGGGTTTTGAATACTGGAGATCTAAAACTCTTTTTGAAATTGCAAGTACACTTGGGGATCCCCTGTTCATTGATAATGCAACCCTAACAAGACGTTTCGGCTTGTATGCTCGTGTCTTGGTTGAGATTGATCTCTCCCAACCTCGTCAGACAGAGATATTGGTGGAAAGAAAGGATCATGAATTTTTCGCATCTGTAGCTTATGAAAAAGTCCCTCATTATTGTGCTCACTGTAAAACCATTGGTCACATTCAGAGTGAGTGTAAAAAGATGCTAGGCAATGACAGCTCCGTGGACAAAGGTGAAAAGCTTCAAAAGAAGTTGGTATATGTCCCTAAGAAAACTGATGGCAACAAGAAAAAGGATACTAAACAGAACGATGCCACTGGTGATGACAATAACCTTTCTTCCCCAAAAGTAAATGAAGTCATACAATCTTCACAGTCTCATAACAGCATCCCGGATGTAGACATTTCTTCCAACAGCCCTGAAGACAAAAATGAGGATCATGTCAGTGTTCACTCCGATAGTGACAGTGACGATTCTCCTTCTCTAAAAGGCGATGTTACGGATAATAATCCTACGCAGGAGGACGGTACTGAAAATAATGAGTTACAAACTGAAGCAGAGGAACCTTTTCATGAGTATCACTCTAAATCTCATAAGAAGAAAGCAAGACAGAAAGCTAAAAAGGGTCAAGCTGATTCGCAGACGGTACCTTGGAACATGCGTCCAAGGAATAGTTTGCCAGTTACTCAATGAGAGCCTTATACTGGAACTTGCGTGGCATTGGCAATGATGACACGCAAATTGTTCTAGCTAATCATTGTCGCAAGATTAACCCAGACTTTGTATTTATTGCAGAACCATGGGTGGATTTCTCGTCTATTCCTTCTTCTTACTGGAACTCGCTGAATTTAAAGTTGGTGGATACGAATGTAAGAGACTCTCTTCTCCCTAATCTGTGGTGCTTATGCTCTACCAACCTAAATCCTAAAGTTATCTCAAACACTAGTCAGCAAATTACTTGTGAAATTGATTTAGAAGGTAAGCTCTGTTATATTACGGGGGTATATGCTTCTACTTCTCACATCTGTAGACGTCAGTTATGGCATGAGTTAACGCAACTTCATTCAAACTATACTGGACCATGGTGCGTAATTGGAGATTTCAATGCCGTCTTGGGTTCGCATGAGAAATCTTCTGGTCCACCTCCTCAGAAAGCTTCCTGTGATGAATTCTTGCTCTTCTCTGAAACTAATGAGCTGCATCATCTTGACACCAAGGGTGCTACCTATACCTGGACAAATGGTCGTAAGGGCTGCCATCATACGGAGATTAGACTAGACAGAACTTTATGTGATGAAGATTGGTTACTCTTTTGGGACTCTTCCATTTGCTCTACCCTGCCTAGAGTAAAATCCGACCATCATCCTCTTTTTTTTTAGGCTGTTAAGGGTGAAAAACTTTTCGCATCATCTTTCAAGTTTCAGAGTATGTGGCTGCACCATCCGGGTTTGAGAGAAGTCATTCAAACTGCATGGCAAGTACAGTTTTATGGCTGTCCAATGTATGTTCTTATGCAAAAACTGAAGCACCTGAAAAATGTTTTAAAAATTTGGAATCGGGAAGTTTTTGGTGATGTGCATCTAGCTGTTGATAATGCGACCAAGGAGCTAGAGGAAATTCAATCTAAAATGGCTGCTGAAGGTTACTCAGACGACCTTCATGTGCTTGAGATTGAAGCTTCCAATAAAATGGTTCAAGCTCTCACCATTCAACGAAATTTTTGGCGGGACAAATCCAGACTTCAGTGGGTCAAGGATGGGGATGCTTGCACTCAATTCTTCCATAAATACGCCAAAATAAGAGCCTCTACAAGCAAGCTTTCACACTTAATGGCTGATGATGTGCTCTTGACTTCTCATGATGACATTTCGAATCATGTTCTGGATTATTTTCAAGAGTTATACGCTGCTGCACCTGATGCTAGAGATGGCAATGACTTTATTACTCCTCACGTCAAACTTTCTGTTACCCATGAGGAAAACAATGCTTTAACTTTGCTTCCTGACATGGTAGAGATCAAGAATGCTGTCTTTGCTATGAATGCCAATGGTGCACCGGGTCCGGATGGATTTGGAGGTATATTTTTCACAACCTTTTGGGACATTGTAGGCTTAGATGTTTCGAAATCAGTTCAATTCTTCTTCGAGAAGGGCTGGCTGGTTCCTAATGCCAATGCCTCTCATGTTATTATCATTCCAAAGGAACCTGGTGTTAATACTGTGGATAAGTTTCGTCCTATTGCTTTGGGAAACTTTCATTTTAAGATCATTGGTAGAATTTTGGCTGATAGATTATGTCCAATTGCGTCTCGTATAATATCTCCACAACAAAGAGCTTTTATCAAGGGCCGTAATATTGTCGAGTGTGTTGCTCTAACCTCCGAAGCAATAAATATCCTGGACTATAAGACGTATGGAGGTAATATAGCGTTGAAATTTGACATCCGGAAGGCTTTTGATACCTTAAATTGGAACTTCATATTACATACACTTTCGGCTCTAGGATTCTGTCAACGCTTTGTAGGGTGGATCAGTACTATACTTCACTCTGCCAAGCTGTCCATTATTGTGAATGGAAGAGCAATGGGATACTTCAGCTGCACCAGAGGGGTTCGCCAAGGCGATCCTCTCTCGCCCATCCTTTTCTGCCTAGCGGAAGACGTTCTAAGTTGCGCGATTTCAACCTTATTTGAGCAGGGGAAAGTTCATCACATTTCTTCTCCGAGGGGTGCAGTTTCTCCCTCTCATGTTTTATATGCTGATGACATAATGGTTTTTTGTAGGGGTACGAAGAGAGACGTAACCAATATTATGAGAGTTTTCCAGGAATATGGCGATTGCTCCGGTCAACGTATAAGTCTGGCAAAATGCACTCTTTACGCTAGTAAGCACATCACCGCTAGAGCTACTAGTCTTGCAGCCTACTTTGGAATTCCTTTAGGTTCTTTACCTTTCAAGTATTTGGGCGTCCCTATCTTTCAAGGTAAGCCGAAAAAGAGATTCCTGCAGCCTATAATGGACAGAATTAAGCTTAAACTTGGCACTTGGAAAGCTAAGTCTCTTTCTATGATGGGAAGAGTTGAGTTGGTAAGAACTGTCATTACTAGCTCAGCTATTTACAGCTTCCATATTTATGAATGGCCGCGTTCCTGTATACGTACCTTGGAGAAATGGATACGAAATTTCATTTGGTCGGGTGATGTCTCTGTAAGAAAGCACACCACAGTAGCATGGCAAAAGCTCTGTCTTCCCTATGATGAGGGGGGTTTAAATGTTAAATCATTGTTTCATCTGAATAATGCAGCACTAATGAAGATAGCCTGGCAAGTAATGACAGGTACGTCATTTTGGTCTTCTTTCATTAAGGCTAGATTTCAAAATTGCTTTTACTACAAGAAATCCTCAATTTGGCCGGGTTTACGCAACCAGTGGTCGATTATTCAAACCAATACCTTATGGTTGATTGGAAATGGTACTTCTGTGGACTTCTGGAGAGACAACTGGTGTGCTTCATTGGGCATGCCTATTGGCGACTTTCTTGATCTCGACACCACTAATATGCAGAATACGGTGGAAGAATTTATCATAAATGGAAAATGGTTCTTTCCTTCTTACATGCCGGAGCTAACATCCACAGTAAAACAGGCCATTAATGAG
>JAJJMA010298222.1:12585-27340 GCA_023529015.1 Papaver nudicaule
GGTGTGTCCATGGCTAGCTGCTGTAACATGTGCACTACTCCTTGCTGTTCAGAAACTCAAAATCATCTCTTTTTCAACTGCTCCTTTGCTGATAACTTATGGAGATGGATTTCCACGGTGTTTGGTTACCAGCTCAATACTGATTCCATGCATGGAGTCTTTGCTTCGGTAAGGAACTTCAAAGGATGTTCTCAAGTCAAAAATCTACTTTGGATCGCTGTTGTGAATTGCATTTGGCTGATTTGGAACTGCAGAAATAAGCTAAGATTTGATCATGTCAACACTCCAGCTCAGATTGCTCAAAAGAAGCTCCTTAACCTCATTAGCGAGTCAGGTACAAACGTTAAAGGTTTCTCTTTTGGTTCATCTACTGATATGCATACCTTGAACGTCTTCAAGTTGAACAGGCGGTATCCAAAAGCTCCTCGTGTTCTTACAGTCAAGTGGCAGCCTCCCTTATATGGTTGGATGAAAGTAAATGTTGACGGCTGTTCCCTAGGTAAACCAGGCCTTGCTGGATGTGGAGTAGTCTTCCGCGATCACAATGGACTAGTGCGGGGCTGTTTAGCCCAGTCCATTGGCCATGCAAATTCTATGATGGAAGAATTTTGGGGTGCTATACATGCTTTTAGAATGGCGCAAGTTAGGGGTATTCGCAAGCTGTGGTTTGAATGTGACTCGACAGCCATCATTGCGGCCATTGTTAACCCTCTACTAGTTCCTTGGAATCTTACCGTACAGTGGTCGAACTGCATGAGATTTCTTTCTACCATTGATTTTACATTCTCTCACATTTATAGAGAAGGTAATGCAGTGGCAGATCTCTTAGCTAAGTATGGCGCTTCAACAACTTCTATATGGTGGGAGCATCCTCCAACTTTTGTGAGATACAGTTTAGGCGTCGACAGGTCAAGCCTGCCAGTTTATAGATTTTGTTGATTGTAATCCTTTTATATTGTTTTTTCTTTTTTGTTCTTTGTTTCTTTTTCTTCTTTGCCCTGTCTTTTTGAGGTCAGGCCTAGCCCTCCTCTTTCTTTTTTCTTGATTTTTAATAAAATCACTTTCCAGTGTGCCACTGCCATGGGAAGTTTCCTTAAAAAAAATAAAATAAAAAAATAAATAAATAAATAAAAAATAAAAAATAAAGGGGGGTATTTATAGTCATTTTGCTAAAAGGAATTTCTTGGGTTTCTTCAGCTACTTGATGCTCTTCGTTGACTCCTTTGACTTTGGGCACCGTCCTCGGTGTCCACTCATATGTTGACACCTCCTTGTAAAGGTTCTCTTTGCTATGATGATCCTTTGATGCTCTTGATGATTGATTGTTTATTTGGTTACTTTATACCGCGTTCTTTGCCTGTTCATTGGTCAACCCATGTCTCTGTTCTTCTGACGATGTATTAAGTGCTGAATTGACTACTGCAACACGCGTCTGTCATGCCTGCCCCTACTGAAGGTATCTTCATCCTGACCTTCTATTTCCATCATCCCTCGTGATGAGATAAAGTAACTTTGGGGATGTTTCTATGCTTCGTTCTCCTTGTGTTATCGTACTTCGACTTCCCAGGTTTGGCCACGTATACATCTGAGATTATGTATTAACAAGCATTTTCAATTATGCGTTTATATGTTTTAAAGAAGAAAAATCTACAAAATATATTTAAATCAATATTTCTGGTAAAAGATTAGGTTCGAAATTTTGTTATTAAAGTTCAGAATAATATTGCTTTAATTTCGAAAATCCTTTTGAGATATTCTTAGAAATATTTATATATCTATGATATTATAAGTTTAGTGGTGTATGTGAGAACTCATTTCTCAAGACTACAATGAATCTAAAATTGGTATCTTTTCTTTCTTAGAAAAAGGTTTTTTTTATTAATACGACTATGGTCTCTAATGGTCTTATTGTTGTATCTCCTGATGAAAAGAAACCTTCTGGTCGAAACACGAGGTAGAGATATTATGCTGCAGAGAAGCATAAACTGGAACATTGTTAATACATAATCTCGGATTACACGTGGCACGATCCCGATAGGCCTCGTACCGAAGCATCATAAGTATTGGGGCATGATAGCACATCCAGGGGAACTTTATGTCATCACGAGATGAGGAAAGATCAAGGGTGGAGATACAAAAATCATGTGACCTTGGAGAATAGACAGAAGCAAGCAGTAGTAGTCAACTTAGCATTAAGACAAAAAACATGTGCATTTAATACTATGAGGTAACGTCTTAAAGGCCACCTGTCAACCGAAGAGTGGATAGATAAGCGGTAGGCAGAAAGAATGAATCCTATCAAAAGCTTACATCACTACCTTATAACGAAGAGCATTTTCAAAGAAAGGTGGTGAACGGAGATTGGTCGAGAGAGACGGTGAACGAAAACTGATGACTCATCCTAGGAGCATCCACAAGGCCGAAGTATCCTGAGATATCAAAAAGAATTCCCAGGAAAAATATGGAGTAAAACAATTGTCCCAAAGGGACGCTGAGCGAAGATTGATGACTCAACTAGGAACATCAAGAAACCAAAGTAACCCAAGATAGTAAAAAAGCCTCCCACACGGATTACTATAAATACCCCCACTTCTCAGCTGAGAAGGGGGTCGCAGAATATTTGGAGATAAGGGTTGGAGTAATTTCATATGTGTAGTAATACCTTAGTTTACTCTCATCGCCTTTGTTTTCTAAAAGAAGAAGTGAACAGATAGTTAGCATACTGAGAAAAATTTACTTGTATTGTAATATTAGTTGAATCCTATTAATCTACTTGTTGCTCCGAGGACGTATAACACTCCGGTGCCGAACCTCGTTATTTCTCAGTGTCAGTTGACAACTTAGTGGCTCTATATTCATTCTTCATATTGCTAAGTTCTATTACATCTTGCATTTTGTGTAACTTAGTTCTTTATATCCATGTTATATTGTTCTTCTAGTTATCATCATCTTTGTTAGTTACTGACCTCGGTGACTTCTTACGACATACTACTCTGATCAAGATAGTGTCAGGAACGAGGGTCACTTGTATTATAATATTTACCAGTAAATCCACACTCTTAACAGTTAGTATACTATGGGATAAATTAGTAGTAACAGTTTGGCGCTAAAAACAGGGACCAATGCCATTGCAAGTTTTAACAACCCCATTTTGAAAAGAAAAGTGTTCTCCATTAAGTTTCTTCTTTGATTTACCTATGTTTTACTCAGTATATTAAATAGATCTGAAGGCACGAAGGATTAAATCTACCTTTTGGTGAACTGTGATCTGAGTGATAAAGAAAACTTAGCTTCATCAATAGCAAGTAAGCAGGATCCGTCAGATCAGTCGAAAATGAGCAACATCAGCCTTTTAAACACTATTTTGTTTTCATTAGCCGTAAGATTTCCCTTAAAAAGTTGGTAATCCCAAAATACCCTCGAGATAGAAACTTCTGACGACCTCATTTTTGCCACAAAAAACTGCTCTCACTTTTCGCTTTTTCTAAGGATACAGTGGGACAGTTCTGACATCCTCTGTATTCGAGTCCTGCAGTGATCAACTCGAAGAATCAAATAATATTATATCACTGAACTAACAGGTGTCCCAGAGCAACACTGTATTTTTCGAATAATGTGACCACATGAAAGGGTATGGAAAAGTCTATGGCTAACCTAGCGAAACGAGGCCTTCATTAACCCGAAGTAGGCAACAACCGGCGTTAACACGAAGCATACTGATGTTAATACATAATCTCGGATTACACGTGGCACGATCCCAACAGGTCTCACACCGAAGCACCATAAGTTCTGGAGCATGATAACACCTCCCGGGGCACCATAAGTTCTGGAACGAAGATTGATGACTGAGCTAGGAACATCGGGAAACCGAAGCAACCCAAGGTAGCAAAAGGACCTCCCACACGAAGTACTATAAATACCCCCACTTCTCAGCTGAGAAGGGGGTTGCAGAAATCTTAGAGAAAAGGGCTGGAGTAATTTTACATGTGTAGCAATACCTTCGTTTACTCTCATTGCCTTTGTGTTCTAAGAGAAGAAGTGACAAGATCATTAGCATATTGAGAAAGCTTTACTTGTATTGTAATATTAGTCAAATCCTATTAATCTACTTGTTACGAGGACATAAAGCACTCCGGTGTCGAACCTCGTTAATTGTCAGTGTCTGTTGATAACTTCAGATTGCTAAGTTCCATTACGTCTTGCATTTTGTGCAACTTAGTTCATTATACCCACGTTGTATTGTTCTCTCAGTTATCATCACCATTGTTTGTTCTTGACCACAATGACTTCTTACGACTTACTAATCTGTTCAAGATAGTGTCGAGAACGAGGATCTATTGCATTCTAATACTTACCAGTAAATCCGCACTCTTGATATTTAGTACACTATGGATAAATTAGTAGTAACAGTTTGGCGCTAGAAACAGGGACCAGTGTCCTTGCAAGTTTTAACAACCCCATTTTGAAAAGAAAATTGTTCTCCATTAAGATCTTCTTCGATTTACCTACGATTTACTCAGTATATTAAGTAGATCTGAAGGCATGAACGATTAACTCCACCTTTTGGTGAACTGGGATCTGAGTGGTAAGGCAAACTTAGCTTCATCAATTGCAAGTATGCAGGATCCGTCAGATCTGTCGAAGAAGAGCAACATCAGCCTTTTAAACCTTATTTTGTTTTCACCAGCCGTAAGATTTTCCTTAAAAAAGTTGGTATTCTCAAGATACCCTCGAGATTGCAATTTCTGACGACCTCGTTCTCGCCGGAAAAAAAAAAAACTGCTCTCGCTTTTCTTTTTTTCTAAGGATACAGTGGGACAGTTCTGATATCCTCTATATTCGAGTCCAGTAATGGTCAACTTAGAGAATCAAATAATATTATATTAATTGAACTAACATGTGTCTCAGAATATTACTCTATTTTTTGAATACTATGACCGCAGGAAAAGGTATGGAAAAGTCTATGGCTAACCCTAATAAAACAAGGCCATCATTAACCCGAAGTATGCAACAACCAACGTTAACACGAAGCAGGTTACAGTCACTGAGGTCCCAAGGAGAAACCAACATAGACCTTCGGGAAGCCAGGGACATGCAGCCAAGAAGCATATTGAGGAACCTGACGACAACACTCAACGAAGGTGCTGAGGAATGGAACCCACTTTATGGCATGCCGCTACCCACAAATGATCCAATGATCCAGCCAACGACAACCCCCATGGGACCACCCCAGAAAACTAATGGAGAAGGTAGCCTGAGGCAAGCGTCACAAAGGCAGAATCATCCCGAACCCAAACCAGTACCTGTTATACAGCCTTCAAACTCGGTGTCAGTCCACACGACAACCACATCATAGGAATCAGAAAATGAGATGGGGCCCATCATGAACAATGAGAACAATGAAGTTGGAGGAGAAACAGACGAACCACCATTAGCTGACAGCTAGAGGCCATGCTCCAAGATCAGAAAGAGTACGACGAAGTATTGTATGCTTTGAAGAAAGAGAATCGAGTACTAAGAGAACGAGCAGAGGCCAGAGAAAGACAATCACAAGCCCGAAGCTACCAAACCAGGGATGACGATGAAGTAAACTCCGGAGCTCCAAGAAGCAACTCCTTGCTAAGAAACAAGACCTTTGCACAAGCACCATTGTGTGCCAGGAATTTTTCAGTGAATGGCAAACACACCCCGAAGAGAAGTACACAATGTCCCGAGCTACTCCATTTCACACGGAATACCATGCCAGTCTTAGAGATTCGGAGTGCCAGCTCAGCCGGGAGGAAGGGTACCCGATCTACCACAAATGGGAGAAGTGGTCACGCAGCTCAAGTTAGTCATGAACCAACTTGCAGATCTAAAATCAAAGCAAAGGGGATATAAGATGGAAGAAGAAAAACAAGAAGCAAGAACAACTCCTTATCCAACCGACTGGAACGAAGCAAGATACCACCGAAGTGTGCGCTCCGAAATTTCACATGCTACGATGGAACTGTAGATCCAGCAGCGCATCTGAAATACTATCTTCGGGCGCTAGCCTACTAGGACACGAATGATGTCGTGCTATGCCGGCATTTTCCCTCCAGTCTGACAGGAATTGCATTAGTCTGGTTTGACAACTCTAAACCAAATTCATTGATTCCTTTGAAGAGTTGTCAGACATCTTCGTGGAAACTTACATGTACAACAAAGCTATCAAGGCAGGGATGGACAGATTATTCTCATTAGCCATATGGAAGAGAAAATCATCAAGCTACACAAAGATATGGTAGAAGGTATGCCAGGCTATTCTAAAGGTCAATCCGGAGATCAGTATCAACTGTTACAAGCTCGGGCTGCATAGAACGTCTTCTATCTTCGTTGAAATACACGCACATACACCAGCCACCGGAGGAGAGTTGCGAGTGATTCAAGATAAATACATTCGGTTGGAGGACATCCAAAGGGACAACCCGAGAGCTCAAGCAGTCGATAGGCCCAACTCGCAGAGAAGCAACTCACTTGTAGGGGGCGAAAACCCCTCGGACCACGTGTCTCGCATCCAGGAAGAAAGGCCACACCGAAAGAATTAAGCAGCGACGATTCAGACTGATAAAGGAAGAGAAGCTACACTTGAGCGAAGTAAAGACTCGGAGTGGAAAGGACTCGGACTATGACGAAGGACCGAAGCCTAGGATCCAGCTTCGGAGCGTAAACCGCCTTACTCGACAGAAACTGACACCACCACGATTGAGTCTTTTGTCTTTATTAGCTGTAAACCACCCAAGCTCGGCCTATATAAGGCGAGTTGGGAAAACGTTGTAGGGGTTGGATTCTTGTTTGGGGGAGCCTAAGTAGCAAGAGAGAGATTAGGTTTGTAATCTCCTCTGGTTCCTTAGGGTTTTATTCTTGTAATCTCAGCATTAGCAATACACAGAAAGTCTCCTTTATCTTATCTTTGTTGCTTTACTTAGCTTTTCATTATTGTTCATAGCATCCTCGATGATGTTCTAGCTGTCTTCGGACCGCAAACCACAACTAAATACTGTATGTGCGAGTAGATCTGATGGATGGGGTACCACGAGTACCTATGCAGATTTTCTACTCGTACATCACTAGAGTCTACACCTGAGTCAGGGAAGCGTTCGGCAGAAAGGGATACATCGTCGAGTTTTGAAAAGAAGCCCAGGTACAAGGATGGAAAAGCAGGGATAGGGGAAAGAAGGACTACGCGGATATGGTTTATTCCAACCTAACGATACCAATATCTGAGATCTTGAAGAAAGAATGAGGACAAAAAGATTTCCCATATCCTTCCACAAGAGGAAAGCAAAGAGACGAGACTAAGAATCACAAGGAATATTGTGAGTACCATCAGACCAGGGGTCATGATACCAAAGCTTGTAAGCATTTAGAGAACACAATCCAGAGATACATCAATCATGGGGACTACGTACAATATGTACAACTACCATGACAGACAAAAGCAGTAGTAGTGCAAGACAAGACAGTGCGCCTCCCCGAAGGATTCAAATCCCTAAACATGATTACGTTTAAGCAAGAAGCAGAACCTTCGTTGTCAGGAGACATTTGTAATAGTCTAAGAACAAGAAGAAGAATAACAGAGAATAAGATTTTAAAGATGAATGGAGCCCTAGCAAATGATTGGGAAGAGTGGATGGCGACACCCCTAACATTCTCAACCAAGGATATCAATCAGGATGTAGTGATGCAGAATGACCCTTTGGTCGTAACTTACCAATCCACAATTGGAACGTCTCGAAGACATTGATAGGCAGAGGAAGATCGCTCAATGTGTTGTTTTACGAATCCTATGTACGGAAGGGACTGAGAGATGATTAGATGGATACCTCGACATGCACAATCTATGGATTCAATGGATCTGCATCAAAGCCGAAAAAGGGAAATAGTTTTGCAAGTGGATGCATGGCCGATGAAAACAATGGCCATATTCAGCATCGTGGACGCACCATCACCCTACCATGCCATCATGGGGAGACTGTGGGTTCACTGACTCAGAGGAACTTCATCAACCTATCACCAACATCTCAGATTACCCACACCTTACGGCAAGATGAAAATCAAGAGAGATCAGCAGAACGCACGAAGATGCGATGCAGCCGAAGCAAGGCACCACAATAAAGTTCAAGAAGCCCTAAAGAGAAATAAAGGAAAGCGAAAGGAGAATGAAAAATAAAAAAGATACGAAGAGTACAAAAAGGAAATTGAAGAAGCAAAGGTAGCTTCGCTAACACCAGTAGCGATGGTAGCATCACCGTCAACATCAGGGGAAAAATAACCATTAAAGAACGTCACTTCTATCGGGCCTCCAAATAAACTGTTCTCATCAATAGAACCAACAAAGAAAACAACACTGGGACCGAGGAACTACCACGTTTGGTAAGCATCAGGACTTTATTAGAGGAAGATATGTAAGTGAAGTTACAAGTATTACTAAGGGAATATTTGAACGTATTTGCATGGACCATGAAGGATATGCCAGGAATCGATCCAGCAGTAGTGGCTCATCACCTTCTGATAAACCCTAACACCCCACCATTCAAGCAACAGATAAGAAAGGTAACACCCATCTATCACGAAGCAGTCGAGAAAGAACTTCAAAAGCTCATTGATACGGGATTCATTAGAGAAGTGATGTATCCCATCCAACATGGTAATCGTACCCAAGAAGAATTGAGGAGTTAGGATTTGCATTGATTTCAGCAACCTCAACAAAGCATGCCCCAGGGATATCTATCCCTTGCCAAGTATAGATCGGCTAGTGGATGCTACTTCGGGCCACGAGTTATTGTCATTCATGGACGGTTGTTCAGGATGCAATCAGATAGCCCTGGCAGAAGAAGACCAAGAGCACACAACGTTTTTTACCCCGAGGGGCCTGTACCGTTATACCAGGATTCCCTTCGCTCTAAGGAATGCCGGAGAAACCTATTAGAGGTTGGTCGACAAAATATTCAAATAATGGATTGCAAATTCTGGAAGTCTATGTGGATGACAGGCTCGTCAAGAGTATAAAATCGCAAAATCATCTAGTTGACATTAGGGAAATATTCAAAGCCATGAAATATTGTAAAATGAAGGTCAACCCAGATAAATGCACCTTCAGGGTAACCTCGGGGAAATTCCTAGGTTTCCTGGTCACTAAGAAAGGGATTGAAGTGAATCCAGAAAAAGTCAGAGCATCGTGGGCATGCCTTCTCCCAAAAATTTGGAAGATGTCCAAAAGTTAAGCGGAAGATTAGTAGCTTTGGGGAGATTCATAGTTGGTTCATCAGACATGTGCAAGGATTTTTTATCCACATTGAAGAAGGACTGTCGATTTGCATGGACGACGGACTGTCAACATGCTTTCGAAAAAATCAAGGAGCACCTAGCAACCCTTCCAACTTTGCAGAAACCAGAGAAGGACGAGGTACTAACACTATATCTAGCAGGAACCAACAGCGAAGATAGTGCAGTCCTGGTCCGAACAAACCAGAAGGAAGAGATACCCATATATGTGCTACATCAGCAGAACCCTTGCTCCATCAATTTTTTTTTTACAAAAAAATCGAACAAATCATACTAGCACTCGTTTTCGCAACTCAAAAATTGCGAACATACTTCAATACACACGTTGTAAGAGTATTAACGAAGGCACCAATTAGGCAAGTTCTGCAGAGCACAGATAGAGTGGGAAGAATAACTAAATGGAATGTGCAGGTAACACAATTCAAGATCATCTTCGAGCCACAAACGACAGAAAAATCACAAGTTTTAGCAGATTTCTTGGCGGACTTACCTCTCACAGACGAAGATGAGATAGACGACATACCAGGAATGGAAGAAGACAAGGAAGACCCTGAAAACCTGCTCGAACCAGTAAATTCTCGAAGGTGGGAAGCGTTCGTGTATGGCTCATCAAACAAGGAAGGAGCTGAAATATGAATCGTAATTACCACACCCAATGGGAAGAAGATTTTACATGCACTCAGATTAGAATTTGGGGAAAACACAAACAACATCGTTGAATACGAGGCAGTGATCCATGCACTAAGGTTGATAATCAAACCAGGCATCACAGATGTTAGACTCACTTGAGATTCTCAGTTGGTAATAAGGCAGACAGAACTTAAGTACCACTCAGGAAACTACATTTGGGGATTAAACCGACGGCAGTCATCAGCGTAATCTGGAGAGAGCGAAACAACCGGACTTTTGAAGACAAATACTCTTTCAAAACTGATGAAGATTTGAGTATATAAGGTCACTTGTCCTAACTTGGGTTGTTGCGGCAGGACACAAAGTTCACTTGAACTTCACTAGTTCAGTGCTCAATGACTGGGAAAAAAACTTTCTGTAATTTTACTTCCAGCTCTGTAATCCTCTTTACACATAGTAGAGAACCTTTTTTAGATTCTATAAAAAAATACTAAAATAACACCTCAAGGGTAAATTAGCCATGAATAAAAATAGACTATACTAAGTCAACTTAAAACTTACCAAATCTATTAGAATCATATAATATGGGTTCATTATAAAGATCATTTTAATTATGGGTTTATAAAAGAGAGAAGATTTGTTTGGGCTACACAGAAATTTTCACAAACTAAATTTTGATGCTTCTTATATAGAAGCAACTAATATTGCACGTCTTGGAGTTTTGGACTAATTGCTCATTCTTGTACAGTCACTTGCAATGGAATTAGGTGCTGCCCTTCCAAAGCCGCAAACCCAAGACAAGCGAAGGCATTATCTCTACTGGAATCCATCAAATGGGCGCAATGGAGCTAGGAATCACACACCTGCAGTTGGCAAATGACAGCAAAAATCTTGTGTTTGCAGTAAATGGTCGTAAAAATGTTGTGAAATGAACTGCTTTTATCTTAGTAGGGGACAGTCTATAACTTCTAAAAACATTTAACTTTTACATTTTCACTTTTATGCCAAGAGATGCCAATAACATAGCACATATTTTTACTAAACATTCTGTTAACTTAGCGCTGGCTGAAACCTGGAATACTGCTCGTCCTGCATGGATTCGTGGGAGTATTCAACATGACTTGGTTCCTTTGTAATGTGACTTCTAAATTTTAATTTAATTTTTTTTTGGTATTAAAAAGATATATATCTGTAAATTGAAGAAATGAAAGACTCATTCTTTACACAAAGTGCACTTTAATTGTTATTTTTTTCATTTCTCCACGTATTCCGTACTTGGGGTGATCAGAGAAGTTATCTAACTTTCCAATTTTCTCTGTTTAATGATATCTTTGTCTATCTGTGACTTTGTATAACTATTGTCTGAGACTTTGAGGTGAGGTATGGTGACCCTGGCACGACATTGAGAAAGCAAAAACAAAGTCATTATAAGATTGGTGATCAAGGAGGAGATGAATCAGCCAAAGTTAAAATAATTTTAGAATTTAACTAATGATATTATTAAAAAGTTTAGTGATACCGACCCAAAGTGATTATTAATAAATTTAATTAGTCTCATTATAATAAAACAAAGCTTCTTTTTCCGGCAACAGTAAAGTTTTTTTTTTTTCTCAAATGATAAAATGACTAAAATACCCTCCACTTTTTTCAACGCTAAAATGTCTACAATACCCCTCCGTTCTTATTAGATGAAGGCTACCAAGCGGCGAAGTAAATTTAAGAAGTCAGTTTTTGCATGTTGGGTGTTTGATGAAATGACTAAAAAAAAAAAACAATCACTTAGCAATTTGACAAAGTATATAGCATCTTGATACTTGCCATTTGTTAGATGTTAGTTATACTATTACTGGAATGACGGACTGTTAGGTAGCGGCAGGTGCATAATGCGTGGGATTTCACTAGTGGAGTATTATCTTAACCGTGAAGTGAGCAAGAGGGTCGGTATAATAAAAGTATAAATGAGATTTTGTCCCATAAAACAAGAAGAAAAAGAAAAAAAAACACAATACCTCATTTATAAATGAGTTTTTGATAAATGGATTTTATCAAAAACCCATTCAAAATTTGAACTTTATCTAAAAGACACATTTGTCAAGATACTTTTTACATAGACATATTCTAAAAAGATGCTTTACATTATTATTTTAAAAGACATGTACAGTCAGCTTTATATAGGGATTTACCTAGAATACCCTTAAACCAATACCTCACCACCACCACCATCTACCATTACAATATATAGCAAACGACCATCACCACCTCATTTCCAACCAGCACCACCACCACCGCCGCCACCTCCGTTACCAACTACAACTTCCGACCATCACCATCATTCCATTTCCAATCAATAACTCACCACCACCACTATCTACCATTACAATATATTACAAACGACCATCACCACTTCATTTTCAACTAGCACCACCACCACCGCCGTCATCCACCGTTACCAACTATAACTTCCGACCATCACCATCATTCCATTTCCAACCAATAACTCACCACCACTACTATCTACCATTACAATATATTACAAACGACCATCACCACCTCATTTTCAACTAGCACCACCACCACCGCCGTCATCCACCGTTACCAACTATAACTTCCGACCACCACCACCACTCCATTTCCGACCACCAGTACCACCACCACTCACCGTTACCAACTATAACTTCCGACCACCACCAGCACCATCCACCACCAACTACACTGATAATACTCAGGTACCAGTGGTTACATCATTGATAAAGAAGAAGAAGAAGAAGAAGAAGCAAAAAAAAAATCATAAAACACTGATACAACCCAGGTACAAGTGGTGTCAACACTGATAGTACCCATGTATCAGTGGTTACATCGTTGGTTACATCATTGACAAAGCAAGAAGAATCCATCAAAAGCAACAACACTGATATAACTCAGGTACAGGTGTTGTAAACACTGATAATACCCAGGTACAAGTGGTGCCGATGCTAGAATTATGGTTAAAATCAATTTCCAACCAAAAATTAATCTAGGGCAAACAATTTCAGGTACAATTGCGGTCAACACTGATAATACCCAGGTACAAGTGGTGCCAATGCTAAAATTAGGGGTAAAATCAATTTCAAACCCAAAATTAAAATCTAGGGCAAACAATTAACAAATCAAGCAATTGATCGAATACTCCTACCTTTTTAGTGAACATATGTTGCTGGTGTTGGTAATGGTTGTTGACAATTTCAATCGGAGGAAGGGATGACGGTGGTGGTGGTGATGGACATGATGACGGTGTTGGTGGTGGTGGACATGATGGCGGATTGTCAATCGGAGGAAGAGATTCCCGCTGATGTAGAGTATTCGATGGAGATGGAGATGGAGATGGTAGAGTCGATGGAGATGGAGATGGAGATGTAGAGTATTCGATGGAGATGGAGATGGTAGAGTCGACGTTGGTGTTGGTGGTGGAGTTGAAGATGGGGATGGAGAAGTTTTCTTTGTTGGAGATGCGGATGAAGACGGCGGGGAAAATGATGGTGGTGGTGGTGTTCATGGGGGAGATGGAGGAGAAATATGTTTACTGACGAGAGAAGAAGAAAGAAAATCACACTGAAAGAGAACACAGCTAGGGTATTTTTATCTCTCTCAAAATGACATGGCTGTTGTCTTTTTAATAAAATTGAAAGTTTTGCGGTCCGCTAGGACCTGGCCGCTTGCGGCCAGGTCCATTTCGTCAAATTTCTCGAAACAAAATGACGATGATAACTACGTTTGACGATCATAATATTTTTCTCTCTTTTATATAGTGGATGAAGTGTTTGATTTTGTCTCTTCAACTTGTGCATAGACCTACGTTTATTAGCCTAAATTCAACCTCATTCTCCAGTTCACCTAAGTTTAACTGTTATTTTTTCTAATTGTTTTTCTTCAAAAACGAAGATTAAATCTAAAAGCAAATTATTATTCGATTTTTTTCCAATTGTTCTTTGTATAAATGAAGGATTTTCGCTCATATTTAAGGGGAAAATCTAAGCTTACAGGATAGGAAATATCCTTAGATTCCAATCCCCGAGCCCTAAATCAGTGATCCTGAGATGGGAAAAGGGGAATATATGCCAACGCTGGGAAGATGATCAACATATACTATAACTCCATAGAGGTTTAATCTTCCCTTCAAAAATTTGTTTTATTTCTTACGACTGGGTTTAAGATTCTCTTACACTTCGTTCGGTTGGGAATACTAGATTCCAATCCCAAAAACTAGTGTTTCGAAGTAATTTAATTACCTTTGTTTTTATCCAGGAATCCAATTCCATTGCAAATTTGCACTACTAGAAGTCTAAACCAATGCAATTGGAATCTATTGTTTTGGGCGGAATTGGATTCATAGGAATCCAAAATCTTGATTACAGAAAGTTGGTTTGTCATGTACGGTTCAAAGAATTGGATTCCTTCCCTGGAATTGGAATCCAATTCTCCCAACCGAACGAGGTGTAACTTGTTTACACATACAATTTTATACTCGACATATTATTTAAGGGAATAGGTCGTTCTCACATTGGATAAGGTCTAATACATTTTTTTTATTTTCGAAACAGATAAGGTCTAATACATATATTATAACATTAAGTCATTGGCCATGTACCAAGATGCTTAGTCATGGAAGAATAGCTTAAGACTAATTTCAAATCAAGATCATATAAACTAGACAATGCAAAAATATGACATAGGAACAGGTTAGATTCGGTGAAGGATTGTGGTAGGATAACCAACTCCATAGAAAAGGAAGAAAAAAAATGAAAATAATAGAGCATTTTGCATTGTAAAATGGCCCGAG